>RCUC01151379.1:0-43793 GCA_003697995.1 Taxidea taxus jeffersonii
CACACACACACACACACACACACACACGACTCCTGACTGGGTTCCAACAGCACAACTGCCCCTCGGGCGATGCCAGGCTTGTTTGGCCTGACTTTGTGCAGACCACAGTTTTGGCCCAGAAATGAGCAGGAACAGAGGGGTGAGGGCTGTGCCCTCTGAGCGCCCACTACTGGCCAGCACTCACCAGGTCCTCTGTACCCATGTAATCCATTCCCAGGAGCTACCAGAGCAGCAAGGGAACAGAGGCACGGTCCCTTGTCTTACTTGGGGAAACTGAGGCCTGAGAACTTCCATGAGGCCGGTGAGAGGAATTGCTTTCAGTTCCAAATGCCAGTCAAGGTTGTCTTTCTTGTGAGGAGCTGCCAAGCTTCTTCCCCCTGGTCAAAGAAATCATCCAGTAAACCTATTTCCCTTTTCACTCATCTGCCAGGAAGCCCAGAGCCAGCTTTGCAGGCCAATTCCAATAACTGCAGAGCCCCAGGTCAACATATCTGCTTTTTTCATTTTTCACCTAGAATTCATTCTATTTTATGTTTTCCTCGGCTCTAATTTTGTAGGTATTATATATACCTCTATATCTTCATATGAGTTCTTGCCACTGAATAACCAAAAATAAGCAAGCACCAAAAGTGAGACTCTGAGAGGTTAGGCGGTGTCCCAAGGCCCCCCAGAGAGCCCAGCGGTGCTCTTCTGACTACTGTCTGACCCCAGCTTCTTCTTCCCCTCCTCAATCAAAAGCAGGTTCTGCACATGGCTTCCTGCCAGGCATAAGAGCAGGGAACAGGTCCTGCCACATCCACGCTCACTTCCCAGCAGGAGGTAACACTAAGAGGAGCACATGCTCTGTCCCCGGTACTGTTTCCTGCATTTACACATACTGCTTCTCAAGACAGCCCTGTTACGCAGATGCAATTATTACCCCCATTTTACAGAGAAGGAAACTAAGCCACAGAGAAGGTAAATAACTTACTGGATGTCCACAGCTGGTAAGTGTTGTAACGGGATGGGAAGTAAGTTTCTGCTCACTGCAGTGTTGTTGACTGAGTCCCTAAATCCCTCATTTTACAGATCAGGAGATAAGGTTCTAAGGGAGAAAATGTTCCTCCAAGCCTGGACTTCGACTATCAGGTCTGGATGACTGCCGCTGTAGAGGGAGAAGCCAGGGGCTCCAAGAAGCCCCACTCTTAGTGTCTAGCCAAGGCAAAGCCATGCTTCTAAAAGCGAGGATACAAGACTACTCCGGCCAGAGGTACACAAGGAGTTTGCTGGGCAGAAAGTTTTGGGGTCTCCAAAGACAACACTGCTGCCCCTCTGCCACAACCATCCTGGACGCGTGTGGTGGGACAGGGGTCGCTACCCAGCCATGCCCACCTCCTCCCAGCCACACTGACATCTGAGCCTCTAGTTCAGCCAAAGGCAGTATGGAAATGAACTGTGAAGCATGGAGATCCGGGTTCAAATCCCAGCTCTGCCACTTGCTAGCTGTGACCCCTGGGTAAGCGTGAGCCTCTCTGCAAAGTGGGCTATTGACGCCACCTCCTTGCTGGGTGTCTGTGGAGTTGTGGAGCCCACCAACCTCGTGCCCTCCCTCCCAGGGGAGGTTGCTGTTTCGGTGCCTGCCTCCACCAGCATCCTGGCAACTCCCCCCAGGGCATCGATCGAGAGATGACTGGGGAAGGAGAGGGCAGGGAGGTTTGCTCCAACTTATCTTACTCAGGACATGCTTTCTGGGACAAGACTGAAAAATAAAATTAGATAACGAAATGTGAGGTGGACTAGAAACCCCAGTTGGGACTGATCTTGCTAGAACTGCCAAGGCTACCTCGGGCAGGGAGGGAGGGCTAAGGGAGACCCCACGGCTTGTCGCACCGCTGGTAGGCAACTGCATCTCCCAGCCAGCGGCTGCAGGATGGGCTGCCAGCCCATGTGATGCATCCCGGTTACCATGGTTTCGGTTTGTTCTGTGGCCTGGTAAAGAGGAGCGCTTGCTGTCCTCTGAGCCCCTGCACTGTCCTGGGCTGCACACAGGCAGGAGCCCTCAGACTCAGAAGAGAGGCTCTCAGATTACCTCAGTCCCACAGGCCCCTCACCACCCGACCCAGGGTGGACGGGACCAGGCCCCGTTTTTCAGATGAGAAAACCAAGGCTTGAGGCTAGCGGCACCTGCCCAGAGTTTCATGGTGAAGTCACAAGGAGCAGGGATTCAAGCTCGGATTTGCCTGACTTGTCCTATTTTTCCAATTCTGTGCTGGCTCATTTATGATAATTATTCTGGCTCCCAGAGACCTCGGGCCTTTTCTAAAGTGGCACCCCCTGCGATGCCTTTGGGAGCCTGCTGAAGGCTCAGGGACATCAGAGGCAGCTCATGGGAGTAAGCAGGTGGTTCCCCAGGGGTCTGGACATGCAGGTCCCCACACCAGATCTGACAATATCCCCAGTTCATGGTTCAAAGATCACTGGCCAACAGAACTAAATTCAAAACCCTTACTTAACCCAGCACCCCAGGCCCGCCCCTCAATCCTACATATCTGACCTCTCCCTCAGTGCCTCCTTGCCCTTTCCAAAGCTCAACTCCCTCCTCTTCCACAAGGATCTCCTGGATGCCCACATGAGCATCAGTCTCTCTCTCGTCCCAAAGTCCACCAAGCCCAGCCATCCTGTGTATAACCTGCCTGTGGAAAGGTCTTTCTCCACCTCCTTCCTAAGACTGGGTCACATGGGCACTGCTCAGAGGACATCTATGAACCAAAAGTTCCTTTCTCAGACCAAGCATGCTGACACTTAAAGGGAACTGGCACTTCAATGGGTGCTCAAATGTGCCAAGTCTCTCCTTCCACAGGGCCTTTGCACATGTTGCTCCACCTAAACTGCCTCCCTTGCCCCACACAGCGACCTGTCTTCCTACAGCTCCTGAAGTTCCCTCTGACCCTCTGTTTCCGGCCTCACAGCACCTATGCCTCTCTCCTAACCAGCCCTGTTATGTTCACATTTTGTGTTTCATTATGTCATTACATGTCTCTCGTTCGCCCTGGAAATCCCACTACAGGGCCTAGCACACAGCAGGTGCTCCATAAATGTTTCTTGTCAGCCATGGCAGATTACAAAGATGACCACGCGTCCTCCTGTTTCTACACACGTGCCCTCTGCACCATGATGCCACCGCTCCTCTTATCAAGAGATGGGGTCTTTTCCTTCCCACCTTGAAGCCGGGCTTAGCCACATGACTTTACCTGGCCACTGAGATAGTGACAAATGGGCCACGAGGAAAAGCTTGAGAAGCATGGGTGCACCAGAGCACCTCACTCTTGAGGTGCCAGGAGCCCTGAAACACTAAGCGAAGGAGCCTGCTAGCTGCTGGAAGAAGAGGTTTGGGGGAAAGCCGAGTCAGCAATCAGCCAGCTCCCAGCCAGCAGCCTGCCACGTGCCACACAGGTGAGCGAGGCCATCCTACCTCACCCAGCTGTCCGGGAACAAGCCACGTGACCACAGAGGCAGGAGGGGGCCCTGCAGAGACCAGCCAGCCCAGCCCAGAGAGCCCTCTAGCCAAGCCACAGCATGTCAGCTAGATAAAATGGCGGTTGCTTTAAACGACTAATTCTGGGTGGCTTGTTAGCGCAGCAAGGAGCAGGAGCTAACAGAAGACCACGAGCCATGATACGCTCACAGGCGAAGAACAAGGGTCTGGTCTATACAACCTCAAGTTCAGAACAATACAAGCCTCTTGGGAGGGGCAAAGCAGCTGGAGGGGGAGGCTCAGGCCACTGGGTTTGAACCCTATTGTCCTCGGACTTTGGCTTCAGCCTGGACAAGGCAGGCACTCACCTCTGTCTGCTGTGGGAATAACACATCCTATGGCAAGTCTTCTAGGATGGTCTGAGTCTCAACAGGGAACACACGTGAAACCGCCTGCCCCCGAAGGAAGCCAAAGACCCTCTCTGCACATGGGAAGACAAATGTTGCAGAATAAAGATCATGACTTCAGAGCTAGAAAGATTCCGGCTCCTGATCCACGCTGCTACCTGCAGGCTGTGTGACCTTGGACAAGTTTCTCAACCTCTCTGAGCTTCTGGAGTCACCTGACCAGATGTCAGTGTCTGTGACGTGGTAAGAATGATATGTAACTTGCAGGACTATTGTGAGGGTTGAGGAAAACAGTATGCGGACACCTGGCACATAGTAGGTATTCAATAAATCGAAGCTCCTCCTCCCTTGCCATCACAGCCTCCCACGTACCTCTCCCATTTCCCTCTCAGCCCCACCACCCCCACTTGGCAGTGACGGTTTCCAGGTTTGACATCAGCATCTTGTGCCAGATGCCAGGTTGTGACTGTGGCTTACATGACGTCATGAGAGAGAGAAAGAGAGCGGTTCACTTGAAGAAGGAGAAAGAGCTGGATGTTGCCAGCCTGACTGGGGGAGAAAACTCGGGTGGTAGAGAAGAGAGTAAAGAAGGCTGAAGAGGATTCAGACCAGAATCTTTGGCCTCAAAGTCTTGACACACCCAGGCCCCCAGCCAGCTTCCACTGGGATACCTGTCTGTGGCCCTTGTCCCTTCACCTCCACAGCCCCCGCATGCAGGAGGGAGGACGGAGCGAGGTGGGGTCTGCACGGTGGCAAGGCCACCAGCTCTCGCCTACACTGAGGTTGCTGGATAGCAGTGTGATTCCAGAGCCTCTGTGCTACAAAGCACTTACACCAAAAGTAGAAGCCCCTCTGCCCCAAGGACCCCCAAATGCCAAGAACATGGTCTACAGAAAGGGTCCAGGATGGACTCCAACCCCCCACCCTAGTGCGCATGCGCATGTGCACACAACACACACACCTCGAAGAAGCTGATCAGGGAAGGCAGACATGTGGGAAAGAGGGCCCAGTGTGGGGGTGGGAAGAGTCCCAGAGCAAAGGGGTGCAACACTGGATTACTCCCCTTGCAGGGATCACACCTGCCCCAAAGCCCTCCGGGGCTCCCCACTAGAGGACCCAAACTTCATAGCCCAGCAGTCAGTGCCCTTCCCAAACTGCAGGCTTTGCCTCCCCATCCACACCAGCCTGTACCCATCCAGACAGCTGTGCCCCAGGTCCCCACACCGCCTGTCCCTTGGCCTTGGCTATACACACCCCTGCTGGATGAGGTCATGGAGGTCGAGAATGGGGGTCCTAGCAAATAGGTTTGGGTTCCAGTCCCAGTGTGACCATGGCCCAGTCTCCCAACTTCCAGCACCTCAGTTTATCTGCACAGCAGGATCAGCTTCTACTCCAAGTGTGGTTGTGAAGATTAAATAAATAACACAAGTAAAACACCTATCCCATGATAGACATGAAATTAATGGCTCTTCTGTTCTCTCCTCCTCTATATCTCCCCATCCTAACCTTCTTGGAGGTCCTGGCTAAATGCCTTCTTCTGCCAGGAAGCCCTCCCTGAACACTGCAGGTCTCAGGGATTCTGTCTTTCTCCCTCTCCCTCCCCCTTTTCTCTCCCTCTTCCTCCCCCTTTTCTCTCCTTCTCCCTCCCTCTTTCTCTTTTTGTCTCTCTCCCTCTCTCTCTCTCTCCTTCTTTTTCTCCCTCTCATATCCCGTCTCTCCCCCCTCCATCCCTTCTCTTCTCTCTGCTCCCTCTCTCCTCCCTCCTCCTTGGGCTCGAAGTAAGAGTTGTCTTACCTGTGCAAACCCCCACCTACCCACCCATCCCTACCTGCAGGCTCCATCACAACCTAGGGATAAGGACCAAGGACCAATCACGACCAAAACCATGAGAGGCTGCAGCACCAAGAGTGCCCAGAGAGCCGAAGTGGCTTACCCAAGGTCACACAGCAGAGTTCAAACAAGAGTCAACAGTCCTCCCTCCCCTTCCACATTCTCAAGGCTATTCTCAGACAAGTCTACAGTGTGTGGATGCTGAGGGGGTCCCACCCAGATGCCCCTCTCCAGGCTGTGCATCCATCCCCCGGGCTGTGAGTGCTAATGCCCTCTCCTCTGCAGAAATCCCCTTGGCTGATGGGAGAAAAGCACAGGAAGCATGGCATCTCTGCCCCAACACTCCCTGAGGAAGCCGGTGGCCTGTGACCGACTGAAAGGGTGTGCAAAATGCCACCCCCAGCTCTGGCCTCAAGATGGGACCAGCTCTGGAATACTGCTGTCCCTCCAGGGCTCCTCGTGGGATCAGGCTGAAGCAGGTCTCCAGCTGAGACCCCCTCCTTGCTCACCTCCTCCCCCAGCCCTGTCCCAGTGCCCCCATGTCCCTTCTTGGGAGAGCACTCTTTCACGAGCATTCTTGTCTTGGGCTCGGCTTCTAGGAGGCTCAGCCTGACACAAAGTCCACGTTTCTCAAATTGTGGTCCACTGACCAGCAGACCAGCATCTCCTGGACCTTGTTAGACCTGCAAACTTTCTGGCCCCATTCCAGGTCTCGGGAATCAGAATCTGCATTTTAACAAGGCCCTGTGTGATTTGAACGCACGTTAAAATTTGAGAAGCTCTGGCTTAAGGTCGGTAGTCACCGGCCAACAGTAGGGACCGTCCAGCCAACATTGCAGTAACAAAATGTGTCCATCTGTGGCAGCAATCACACAGCTAATGTGAGCATTATCCAACCCTGATTATTCCCTGTGCAGGTGAGTCAGCACCCCGACCACCAGTGTGTCATCCCCGTGGCCCATGCTCTGGTGAGGGCAAGTTCCATGTCCTTCTGGCTTGAGCTCCAACACCACACACCTTACTTGGTCACCAGAATTCTGTTTCTCTTTGGAACTAGTCTGGCGTCCACATTAGTCAATTAAAGCCTTTGCCTCTACCCCTTCTTGAGGAGACCCCACCCCTAACACCAGACAGGGGTTCCCCAAGGGCACACCTGGAGAAGATGCTAGAAAGAGGGGTGGCAAGGATTCTCCAGGGCCCCAAGGGATATGGGGGGGGGGGGCAAGGATGCAGATGTCTCTGCCTTAGAAGAAGAAATTGCTGGCTGCCCTGAGTCAGAAACCCCTCTTCAGAGGCCCCACTCCAGCCACCCCAGGGCAGGAGCCCTCATCCTGGTGTGAGCCCCTCAGAGTCCCTCTACAGGGATGTCCATGACCTTTGCAAAACTAAAGGCAATAACCAAGTCCTATGTGCTGAACGGACCCCGGGGCCGGCCCCGGAGACTGCGATAATCCAGACGTGTGTTTGGACAGGAGCACCCTGCAAAGCTCGGTCAACGCTGCCTGTTGCCTGAGGAGGGAAGCGGTTCACCTTTCGCTAATCGTCCTAATTCATTTTTTATTACTAACTTTCCTGTTTTCTATTTGCCATCTGATTGAAGATATTACCAAAGGCATTTAAACAGCATCAGACTATACCACCATGGCAAACATAACTCTTTTTATTGAAATCTGCATTAATATACATATAATTCCCTGATCACAAAGACCTCATGGTCCACATGTTAGACCCTAAGTGAAGGCAGGTTTGACAAGAGGCACACATACAACTGAAGGTTCTTCAAAAAACAATAAGCCACGTCAGGAGGGTGTGACAAAACGGGCACTTTCTCGTGCTGTCGGGGAACATGGAGGACCCTTCTGGAAAATGGCATGACAACCTGAATCAAGAGCCATAAAAATGCTCACCCCTTTGGACGGAGGGGTTCTGCCTTGGCCCATAGCCAGCAGCCTGGGTCTTTCCACAATGGTGGGAATGTTCTTTATCTGCACATCCCAGTGGCTATAGAGGGCTGGAAATATGGCTAGTGTGACTAAGGAAGTAAGTTTGATTTTATTTGGCTTGATATTAAATTGAAATAGCCACACATGGCTAGTGGCTATCATGTTGGACAGGACAGCAAGCCATCATGGATCCTCTCCTAAACCATATCATCACCTCCGTCTGTCCTCCTGCATCCACTCTTGCCCCCCATCCAATGTTTTCCCCCAAGACAGTCGCCAAGATTCTTCTGAAAATGCTCCCACAACCTTTGAGACAAAAGCCAAGCTCCTGGACACGGCCTTCAAGGCCCTGCCTCCCAGGGACGGAGAACCCCGCAGCTCTCAGGGAGCCTGAGATGTTCCAGGTGCTGGAGGGGCAATGACAGCAGCGGAGGGGACAGCAGTGATGGCCTCGCCAAGGGGGTGGCACTAGAGGAAAGAGTTAAAAGTCTTGTGTGTCGGAGTCTACCAGGTAAGGGGCAATGCTCAAACCAGACGCAGAGCAGCACACAGTGCTCCCATCGACCCTTGCCTTCCTGAAGCCGGTAATCTAGTGACAGGGGTGGGGCATGAACAGTAAACATAAGGAACAGGCCTATTATACAGCCTGAGAAGAGAAAAGACAAGACGGGTAAGGGGTTTCTGGGGGACCCAGGTCAAGTAAACAGTTTGCAGCACTGTATCTTCAGAAAGAAGAGTTACCCAAATCAACACTGTTCTTGAGTCTGCATAGTGGGAGAGTGGAAGGGGCTCTCCCCCATTCTCTAAACTTTTCGTCAAGTAACTTGACAAATTTACTTGACAAAATTTCTTCATAATTTACAGTTTCATACAAAGAAAGGGGTAGTAACTCTGGGAGAGAAGTCACCAGAAAAATCCTGCTCGCTCAACAGAAATGTTCCCACGAGCTGGAGATTTTGTTATCTCTGAAGGCCAGACCGACTGTGCCCCAGATACCCCAACACAAGCAACTGAGAGTGACACCTCCCTACTGAAAACAGGAAGGTCACCACCAGCAAGGAGATGGGAGGTGGACAAAACAGGGGGCTGAGGTCTGCCAGCCCTTGCCCCAGAAGCCAAACACCGATTAAAATCCACTTCAGCTCTCCTCCTTGGGCTCAGCTGCAGGTACGGTGACATGTGGTTACAATGGGAATTCAGATTTGTTAACACCTGCAGGCCTGGGGCACCTGGCTGGCTCAGTCCATAGAACACATAACTCTTGATCATGGGGTCGTGAGTTCAAGCCCCATGTGGGTTGTAGAGATTACTTAAGTACATAAAAATATAAGAAGACTCTTACAGGCACCAGACACCGGCTCTCATGTTTATATGGTTAACCGTCCTGACAACAATGTACAAATAAGACAAGGAAGGCCCAGAGACAATGTGATTTACTCTCAGAAACAGCCTAGGGACACCTAGGTAGCTCAGTGGGTTAAAGCCTCTGCCTTCAGCTCAGATTATGATCTCAGGGTCCTGGGATCAAGCCCCGCATCAGGCTCTCTGCTTGGCAGGGAGCCTGTTTCCCCCCGCCCCTCTCTGCCTGCCTCTCTGACTACTTGTGATCTCTGTCAAATAAATAAATAAAATCTTAAAAAAAAAAAAAAAGAAAAAAAGAAACACAGCCTAGGATATGTTAGAGTGGCCATCTCTGGAAAATATAACCTCCACACTGATTCATTCATGCTTTCAACAACTTTTTAGTGAGCACCTACTACAGAGACACCATACTAAGGTGCTGGGGACTCAGTGGTAAAGAAAACAAACATGAGCCCCAGTGGTCTGAAAGGTGGAACAGATATTCAAGTCGACACATAGATACATCAAGCAATCGGGGGAAAATACACTAGAGGCTGTGATGGAGAATAATGGGATAAGCGCAGTGATTAGGAGGTTGGAGTCTTCGAGAAGGCACAGAAAAATGAGCAGGAGCCAGCCACGTGGAGAAGGAAGGGAAGAACATTCCAGACAAAGGGAATAGCTCACGCAAAGCCCCTCAGCCTAAAAAGATCATGGTAGGGGAGACTGGGGAGGGGAGGGAACTAGAAAACAGGAAGAAGGCCAGAGTTGCTAGAATGGGGTCAAGGACAGGGAGGCTGGCTTTGCTCACCCCCATATCCCCAGCAGGGAGCAGGGTGCCTCAGACAGAGCAGCTGGGAGTAAGACTGGAAAAGCAGGCAGGGGCTAGATCACAGCAGGATTTATGGACCAGAAAAGGCATTTGATGTTATCTACACACCAGGGAAAGCCACTGGAAGGTTTAAAGCAGAGGTATGATTCAGGTTGGTAAGAGTTCTCCAAGCCATAACAGAGAGCCATTGAGTGGTTTTTGCCCCTGGGGAAATGACAGGATGCAATTTACACATCAGAAAGATCTTGATAGTGGCTGGGCCAGCTCCTTGGCTCATCCTGATGTGTGACTTGTGGCCACTGGATAGTAAATGTCCCCAAAAGCTAAGCATTCCCAGCTGGCATGTGGGAAGTGGCCGCCTTTCAGGAAAGCAAGACAAAGCAGCAAATGACAGGATGTGTTGACAGAGCATTGGATAGGCACAAGGCTGTTGGCAGATGGAAAATTGTCCCAGAGAACGCCTCAACAGGGTCGTGGCTTATTGTTAATGTCGAGCCATTAGGAAAACACAATTATGTGCTTCACTGATACTGTAAGACATAATCTGAGACAGAGTGCAAACACTGAGTGCTTCAACCGAAAAAAGAGGGAAGGCAACAAACAGAAGAGCCACTGGAGGAAACGCCTGCCTCACACAGGTGGGTGGCCAAGCCCTCCAGTGTGTTTGTTTGTTTTCACTCCTTGTCTCATGTCTCTCATTTAGAGGTAAAGTTTGGCTCCTAGGCATCCAAAGACAGATTTGGAAAGGAATTATAATTAACTCTCCCAGGTGCTTAAACATACATTATTATCTCATTTAATTTCATAAGCAGGTAAGCACTGGTAACCCCGTTTTGTAGATGAGGAAACAGGGGCCCGGAGGTATTAAGTAGCTTTCCAAATGCCCTTGCTCCCCTTTCCAGCTTCATCTCTTGACACTCTGGTGCCCTCCTATGCCTTTGTATATGCTGTCCCTGCTACCTGGAATGCTTTTCTCTACCTTCCTCACCTGGCCAATTCATCTTCAAGCACAGACTGAGTGTATCCTCCTCTGGGAAGGCCTCCTTGATTACGCCAGCCTGGCCTGGTAATCCCATACCCATTTGGAGTTCCTTATTTTCTCCTATCTCTCTAATAATATTGTGGCTCCTTGTGGGCAAGGACCAGGTCTTAAACACCTGTTCCTGCCTGGCATCTACCACACAGCCCTGCATACAGCAGGTAGCAAATGTTTTTTGCTTGGCCAAATGAATGAATGCACTCTTCATAATTTGCAAAGCCAGCATTTGATCCCAAGCCGATGTGACTCCACAGCATATCTCTTGGCCAGAGTTTATGTCTGTGTCTTATGCAGATCAATCAGAAAACATAAATAAGCATGCAATATATTCCAATCCTACGGAGGACTTCCTTCATCCCTCCAAAAGAGACCCTGAAAAGCACCACTTCTCTGGGGAAAGCAGGACATCGTCTATGGGGATAAAGGGTTAAGCAACTCCTTTTCCTCTCTGCAAGAGAATTTCACCTTTGTTAATTGTCTAGCATAACTCCCCTGGAAACCTGATGAAGGTAAGATGTTAACTATGTTACTAGGCAACTCTGCTTATGGTAAAAATGACCCCTGACTGGTAAGCTGCATCTGGACTAGAAGTAACTATAAATAAATTATAAATATGTGATAAAGAAACCGAACTTTAGATTTTCCTGAGTGTAGTGACTCTTAACAACTGATAGGCCTCCAACAAGAAACCCTGGAAGGCAGAGCTGTTACAGGAGTTATGGGTCCTTTGGGGAATAAGGCATCTGAGCCAGGATGACTTGCAAACCCACCCACCATAGGGCTCCTTCCCTTGCACCTCCACTAGAGTCTGTGAGGG
The DNA here is from genome assembly GCA_003697995.1 of Taxidea taxus jeffersonii. NCBI lineage: Eukaryota > Metazoa > Chordata > Mammalia > Carnivora > Mustelidae > Taxidea > Taxidea taxus. The sequence continues at coordinate 11,664 of RCUC01151379.1, forward strand.
TGCTGGGCAGCCAAGAGAAGAGCTGGTGGTCACCTCCATGGTCTGCGGCAGGGGCTGCGGCTGGAACCACCCCTGCGGAGGAGGAGCAGATCCTGTGTCCGGCTGGCAGGTTCTGGGTCCTGCCCACCTCTGTCAAGGACGCAGGGACCGAGTGTGGTCCATGTCTGTTCTGTGAGTCTGAATGTTTAACCAAACCTCACAGAGTTGCTGCGGGAGAACAATGAGAAATAAGGGAACTGGGACGCCTGGGTGGCTCAGTTGGTTAAGCAGCTGCCTTAGGCTCAGGTCATGATCCCAGCGTCCTGGGATCGAGTCTCACATCGGGCTCCTTGCTCGCCAGGGAGCCCGCTTCTCCCTCTGCCTCTGCCTGCCTCTCTGTCTGCCTGTGCTCACTCTCTCTCTCTCTCTCTCTGTAACAAATAAATAAATAAAATCTTTAAAAAAAAAAAAAAAAAGAAATAAGGGAACTGACCCAGAGAGAAAAGAAACCATCCCAATCCAAACCACGACCACACCTATTCTGAACTGGAAAGCTCCTGAAACTCTACTATTCATACCATTTATAAAAAAACCACACATACACACACACACACATACACACACAAAAAAAACCTGGGAAGGAGCCTGTGTTCGCTATCTTACAGAGGGCCCAGGTGACCTGAACAGCAGCTAGCCATAGGAGTGAGGGAGGGCATGACGTACATGATCTCCCAAGGCCTCACCACAAACCTGGGATGCAACTATGGTTATGGGAGAACACTGGAGATCAGAGAAGTTAAGTGGTAGACCCAAACTCACACAGCTTGTAAGTGGCAGGATACGAAGGCAGGCACTTGCACTTAACTCAAAATCACACTTGAATCCACTATCTGGTTTTGCAAAAACAATTCACTTACAGCTCAGGTGAATGTACAGAATAGAAACAGGCACGGGGGTTGGGGTGAAAGGACCTCCTTAAATAATGTAGGTAGCACCCATGAGGCACTCAGTAAATATTCACAAAATAAATGAGCAACAAAAGGCCCAGTGTCCATATTCCATATTATCAAGCTCCGTTTAAGTCAAAACAGCAAAATGGAACAATAAAATTTATGCATGAGATTGACCCTGGGTTATACTACTGAGTTGGATTCATTTCCAACAAGTTTCTAAATCATCCCTGCAAATTAGGCCCAACTTCAAGATAAGCACGTTTTAATTAGCAGTAATATGAAGGCATTCTATTACCAAGTGATGTTTAAAGTTGAAAACCAAGGCAGAAAGCCCAGCTGGGAATCCCCTGGCCCGCAGAAGAGCCAATACATTAAGAGTAAAACCCAGGGGCAAGGTGATCCCCTCTTCCATCCCTGCAGAGGCTGGGAGCTCTGCCTGACACCACAGAGCCTGCAGGAGAGAGGAGCAGAAAGAGCACACTCTCAACTCCAGTTCAGCCAACCAGTTTCTCTGCTGCCTTTTGTAACATGACCTCCTTGGACCTCAGTTTTCTCACCTACAAAATGGGGACATGTGTGCCTGGCAGAGCTCTTATGAAGACTTAATGAGATGATATGAGAATGAGCCTACAATGGGTAAATGCACAGCAAATAAATTTGTGCTTATTTCCACCCTATTTTTCTCCATAAAATGGCACAAAATTTAAAAATAAAAATCAGCGAGAGGGGACTTTTTGTTCAAGATGGCAGATAGACATACACTTTTTGTCTCTCCTTTCTTCTAAACAATGCTAGAATGGGGGGAAAAAAGATACACAACAAAACATACACATATGTATATATTAGTAATTCAGATAGATAGATGGATTAAAAGAGAATAACTCAAAAAAAAATTAGAACACAAGAAAGGGCTGGGGATCAGAAATACTAAGAGTGCTTGGAAGTAAGCAGTCAGACTGACAATGAAGCCTATCAGCTCCAAGGCACCAGCACCCCAACACAAGACCTCTGGAGAAGCTATTATCCTAACTGAACCCCAGAACATCCTCAAAGACAGGCAGCAGGAAGCCCTGGGCCAGAGACATGACTGGACCTTTGTGCTAGCCCACAGACCTTGGAGAAGCTGACTGTTGGATCTGCCTCCAGGCTAAAGCCAAGGAGAAGAACTCCAATTAAATGAGAGATGTGCCTCAGGGATTCCCCCTGACGTTAGCCATGAGGCAGGAAAAACAAAGTGAACCAGTGCCCTAGGGTGACTGCTGGTCTACCTGAGAAACAGATGCCCCAACCTCAAGTGAGCTTGTCTGTCCCCTGCGCTAAGAGAAGTCCCCAGCTTCAAGTGTCCTCCCACAAACCATACCCAGGGCACCCAAAATCAACGTTCACATTGCTTATCCACAGAATCGTGGATCTCGGAGGCATTGAGGAAGCTCACAACTACAGAGATCAGTCTAGACCTCTGTTTACAAGTAAATGTCAGTCATGAGTCACCAGGCATTTGTAGAAAATATCAGCATAAAAAGAGGCCTAATGTGAACAGAACTAGCTACCAAGAAAACAGTTAATGCAGGAAACAGAAGATAATGTTTTAACTGTATTATAATCTTCAAAAAAAAAAACCCTCAAGATATTCACATATACTTTAGAAAAAAGGAATGGGATATTCTGATACAAGATCAATCAAGAAACAATACAAAATTCTGGGAAATGAAAAGATGACAACAAACTTACTGGATATGAACTAAAGAATGGTTATGACTAGAAGTATCTCACCCAACTCCCTTCAGGGGTTAGCCTTGGAGAGTGGGGCTTGAGGACAGTGGGGAGAGGAAATGAAAGTGAATGGGCCCTCCACATTTTCCTTTATATCCTACTATATTTCTGTATACCTTACAAAGAATAAAAACAAATTTCAAAAAAAATATGGCAAGACTCAAGATAAAGTGGGAGAATGACAGAAGACTGAAATGAAACCGGAAGTTAACAAGCAAAAGACATGTGCGATATCTTATGATATAGCTACAAGGGACCTACTCGCTTACCTCCAAGCTTCCTGGGAGCCACTGAAGATGATGGAGATAGGACAGCCATGGACAATGGCCAACACTGAGGCAGGGACCAGGTGAAGGGCCTCTTGCTGAAGCTGTGGCAGGACTCCAGCCCAAGGAGAAACCCATGGTGCCCTACCCAGAGCCAACTCCCTTAGGCACAGCCCAGAAGCTTCTCAGAAATCAGTGTGGAGTCCTCTCCGCCACACAAGCAAGTGCATGACATCTCAAGAGAAATTCCTTGGGCCACAGAAAATTCCATCAATTATCATTTTTCTTCATTCTGACCTAAGAAGCAATTATCCTACAGCTCTCATTCCCATCATGAGATAAGGATGAATCCTCAGCAAGTGACTCAGAGTCTTTAAAAATCATCAACATGCTGGCCCTTGACTTCCTGGGACCCAAAAGGAGGAAGTTTTCTCCCAAAGATGTGTCTCCCTGAAACAGGCACTTTGGTGCTCCCCTTTCCATGCATTCATCCCCAGCTGCCAGGAATGCCACAGCTGTTCCCCTGCACTGAGAGCCTCTCTGCCACAGGGAGCTACCTGGGACAAGGAGACACACTAATGACAATGATGGGATGTCGTGAGAACCAAGATGCACAAGCCATTCCCTCGCTCCGGTTTGGAACAACTCTGAAGCGACCCTGTTCCAGGCCAGCTTCTCTCCCCACCCAATGCTGCATCCCTTACTCCCTTCCAGGTACACTTCCTGGGAACTTCCTCCCAAATAAACCCTCCACAGGCAGTTCTCCATCTTAGTGTCTGTTTCCAAGGAAGCCAATATAAGACTCTCTTCAAAGTGAAAGACACTGTCCCCATAACCTATATGGGGCCTGAAGAACTCAGGGGTCTCTGGGATATCTGACCATGTCTGAGCCAAGGCTACATGGCCTAGGCCAGCAACACATCCCCGTTGTCCAAAGCCAAGGGGGGAAAAGCTTCCCACATCACAGTCTAGAGCCATGTTCTCCCAAGTGTACTTCGCAGGCCAACAACATCAGCATCACTTGTTATCACTGCGCCTTTTCAGCCCTTCCCTAGACCTACTGAGTCAGAACTTCAGAGAGGGGCACCCGGTGATCTGTGTTTCAATTGCCCTCCAGGTGATTCTGAAGGTTGAGAAGCAGAGCGTCCCTGACTACTGGGTGAAATCAAACACAAGATATTAAACTTCTCCAGCAGCAGAAGACCAAGAGACAGTTGCTGACAAAATCTCATGATCCAGCAACATGAGACTCTGCTCCACACCTCCGGCTCCAAGGCCCTCCTCTACTTACAACCAGGCCAGCTGGGAGGGGACACCCTTTATGACAATCTCTGCTGGTGTCCCAGCTCCCCTGTAGGCAGGCCTCCCTGCCTTAGGCTGGCTGTACCCCCAAACCACCCTCCAGGCACCTTTGCAGTGGCTCTTCCCTCTGCCTAGGACACCCTTCCAAGAATTCTACATGCCCCCACATAGCCTGCCCGGCGTTTCCTTTAAGACTCTGCCATGTGAGGCCTTTCTACACCCCTGGCACTGCCCCAGACAATTAGATATTTAATTATGACTCTGCATTTTAAGCCATGTTACAAACCCACACAGCCTTCCATCTAGTAAACAGAAGTTTCCCGTTGAGTGGCTGAGCCTTCAGGACAAGGCTGGGTCCCCTGGCACAGAGCAGGAACTCAATCAGAAGCTGCTGAACATCTGAGAAGCCCAGCAGTAAATGGGTAATTACATATTGGAAAACCCCAGTCTTGTTGCTCATTCTAGCAGGCGCCAGAAGTTTGCTGTTCTACAGTAGCAAGTTGAAGCATCAGGATAATTGATCAAAATTTATTATCCTGTTATACAGCATGTTTTCACTAAGAGATAAAATTACAATTTACCACGACTCATTAAGTTAATAATTACTTACCATATGTTTTTATGGCTGCTCCCAAACCACACTGAAAAATCACTGTGCAGGTTTTCGGTCCATGTAAACAGGATGACTGCCAACCACGTGGGTACAGAATTTACTGACAGGGAGACGCAGGACTAAAATATTGAACAGGTAGCACAACTCTAAAGCGTTGCCCTGCTCATCCCCGTGACTCTCTAGGGTAGCTGCACCACATATTCCCGGTCAGTGGTTCTCAAACAGGGGCACTTTTGCTCCCCCAGGGGATATCTGGCAAAGTCTGGAGACGTTTTTGGCTGTCAGGACTAGGCAGGAGGTTCTCCTGGCACCTAATCAGTAGAGGCCAAGGATGCAACGACACATCAGATGATGCACAGGACAGATGCCCCCAAAACAAGGAATTATCAGGTCTGAAGTATCAACAGTGCTGGGGCGGGGAAACACTGCTCTAAAACAAAGGAAACTTCTGTAAATGTTTCTTTCATTGGAGCTTCACAGCAAGAGTATGAGGAAGACATTGCTGTCCCCTCGCACAGATGAGAAGACTGAGACAAGGAGCGGTTAAATGATGTGCACCAGGTTAGCAGCCCACTCCAGTGAATGGTGCAGCTGCAATTTGAAAGTCTTCTCTGCCTGATAAACCCAACTCCCCTCCCACACAGATTCAAGAACGAAACAGACGCCAAGAAAATGAGCAGCTCTCTTTTAATTCATTAGGCTGAACCGGCCAAGTGGAGACTGCTTCTAACCGAATGCAGGACAAATCAGATCCAGACACCAAGGCATGGAAACACCTGCTGTTGGGAGGACCCTTCTCCTGCAGCAGCTGGGACAGTGAGTCCTCCAGCATCCAGGACTGAGACAGGTTCCTGTCTCGTAGCTTTCAATTGTGTAGCTCTTCATGAGTAGAAACGAAAGCGTTTCCTGCTGGGGCCACCTGCGATATATGCATGACTTCCAACCTCAAGGCAACCCCATAGGGGAGGTGTTGCTGTACCCATTTTGCAGATGAGGAGACGGAAGCACAGGGAAGTTAAATAACTTGCCTGTGCTGGTGATGGTGAAGGCAGCATGCAAACCCAGTTCTGCCAGGTTCCAGAACTTACACTGCCTTCACATCTTGCAATTAGTTCTAGGAAATGAGAGCGGCAAAACAGCTGGCCCTATGGAATCCCACATGGCTGGCAGTCCTGCAGGGGGATTCCTTGTCCTGTAGGCAAGGACTCAGCTGCTTTTCCAGGCTTCCTGGCTGCTCTCTGTGCTGAGCTCTGTCCTCTGGTCCTACTTGGGCAAGCTCCTCTAGGAATGACAGGTCAGCCAAGAGACTCTTGGCCCCTGCTCTGCCCTGGAATTGATGTGCTCACTAAAATCTTAAAAGAGCCAAAGAGATGCTAAATTCCTCAAGCTACAGAGGAAAACTGGCAAGCCCTGAATTCATTAGTGCATTCATTCATTCAGCAAATATTTATTGAGTACTATGTGCCAGGCCAGCTCTGGGAATACAGAAGTAAAGGTAGACACCGTGGTTCCTGCCCTCTGGAAGCATATGAGGGCACATCTCCTCTGAAAGTAGCACCCTCATCTTCCTGGGTGTACTACACTTTCCAATTATAAAGGACATGCCCAGTCTTCGTTCATTACATCTCCTTACCACAGCTCCCCATCTCACTAGGCTGGTGTTCACTGATTTGCTTTCCCTTTGCCAAGAGGGAAACAGAGGCCCAGAGAAGGTCACTGTCACGCTCAAGGTCACCCAGCAGACTGGGGGCAGCAGTGCCAGGCCTGGGCTGTGGCTCCTGACATTCATAAGGTACAGATGTTTGGCCATAAGGACCCTCAGGACAGACTAGGGGAGGGGCTATGGAAAACACATTTAGACAGAAAGTAAAGAAGAGCTTCCTCCCATCCTCCAGAGTTCCCAGGACCAGCCATCTCAGCTCAGAACTCACCTGGCCCAGATCCGCCCACAGGTCCCACCCACAGCCACCTGTGTCCCTGCAGAAAGAAGCAGCGGGGACCTCAGCCACCAGAAATGCTAAGCAGACCTCATAAATGTCAAGTAGAGGTGAGGTGGGGACAGCACCTCCCCCCCCTTGGATCTTCGTCCCAAGGAGACACCAATCATTCACTAGCTGAGCTTGTGTTGATCCCCATCAAGATACAAGATGCTGTGCCCAGAACTGTGTGGGTGGGGAGTTGCATCACTTACCCACGCACACATTTCCTGAGTAGTTGTGGGTCAGGCACCGTGCCAGATGCTGGGAGCCCACAGAAACCTGTACACAAACAACCAAACCACTGCTACACAGTGTGGTCGCTGGACCGCCAGCAGCATCACCCGGGAGCTCATTAGACATGCAAATTCTCACGAAAAGACTTGTATAAAAATGTTCACAGAGGCTTTGTTTATAATGGCCCTGACCTGCAAACAAACCCAAACATCCATTGGCAAGTGAGCAGATAAACCAATTGAGCTATATTTATACCAGGTAATATGACTTAGCAATAAAAGAGAACTATGAAAAAAATAAATAAATAAAATTAAAAAATAAAAAATAAATAAAAGGGAACTATGGATATACACAACACAGATCAATCTTGATACTACGTTGAGCAAAATGAAACTAGATGCAAGGATGTATATGCTGCATATGAAATTCTGGAACTTAAGTATACTTGGTACACTGAAACTGAACATAGAGCATTGATAATAGAAATCAGATAAGTTGTTTCCTGTAGAGGTGGGAAAGGAGTCTGTGGGCTGGAAAGGAGTATGAGGGAACTTTCTGAGGTATGGAAAATGAGCAAAATCTGGATTGGATGGTGGTTACACAGGTGTTCATATTTGTCAAAACTCATGGAACTATGCACCTGAAATTTGCACTTTATTTTGTGTCAATCTTATCTCAGTAAAAAATGAGTTGCTATCATTTGCCCTAGATCATAAAGCCACAACTGGTGATTTGAACCCACATTTGCCCGGTTCCAATGGCCAGTTTCCACTAGCCTGCCATAGTGGAGTAGGGGGCCTCAGGCAATGCCCTGAGCCTGGTAAAGTGCCTTGCCAAAGTCAGAATGAAAGGACTTCACAGATACCCAAGGAAGAGTGTCACGTTCTCTCCCCAGCCCTTAAACCATGACAGAGACTGGAGGGGAGGGCACTTAAGTGTCAAGCTGGGAGTCAAGAAACTTGGGTTCAGGCCTCGACTCTGCTCTTCACATGCGATGTAATCTGTAAGTACACTACTCTGTGACTCAGTTTCCCCTTCTGGGAAGTGAGGAAGAAGGAGAGGATCCGTGGTTCCCAGCATGGGGCCACAGATCCTGGGAGTCCCAGGGCCACAAACTTCTATGCTCACTGAGGCACTGCTGCTACATGAAATGAGTAATGTGCCTGCCTGCCATGTATGTGGTAAGCTATTTTTCAAATGCATGTTAATATTATTGTGATTAATAAAATAACATCTATTTCAAAGCAAAAATGAAACCATAACAGCTTTTGCCATTATGTATTTTCTCAAACAAAAGATACCAAAAGAACAGCCACTGCTCATGACTTTGGTTTAAAGTGGCTGGAATCTCTGTATAGAGTATCAGTAAGGGGACAGTCACCAAGGGAACAGTTGCCGAGGGCCCTTCCGGGTCAACTGTCCCATAGTTGTCCAGGATCACTTGGGCAAATGTTTGCCCTTGTGTTTCTCAGGCCTAGGTCTCTGTGGGGACAAGCCTCCTGTGTGCACTGCAAGGACCAATCCCCCGGTGTGCAGTCTGTGTCCTGGTCCCAAGTGTGGTCATGGCTGCCCCTTAGGCCTCAGTTTCTGCTCCAGTTCTGACAGTGATCAGTTACAAGAATGGAGCCTGGGCATTTCCACCCCCAGTCCCTCACCATCAGACCCTGGTCACAATGCACCCTACCCCCCAACCACCAGCACTAAAGATGACTGCTCACTTGGGATCTGCTACCAAGAGGCATGCCACCCACCCCTAGCTGAGCCAAGTGACTTCCCCTGCCTTACCTGCCACACGCCTGAAGATTAAGAAGCAGGTACCACACCCAAGGGCAAGGTCAGACCTTTCTCTCACCTACCTTGGTGGCCCACCTGGACACACCCTCGGCTCTGGGCCAGGGGTCCTAGATCACAGACAGAAACCAGAATCACCAGCTTCTCATTCCCTGAGTGGTTCCCTCCCTGGCCAGGTTTCACACTAGTCCTTGGTGCTGAGTCGGAGCTTTACAGAGCATCAGAATAAAGGCAGGGGCCTCAGCTGGGTGACCATCCCCCCACCCCACCCCCAGAAATCCCACAGGTGGGACCACCCCACTCTGGTGGGGTTTACAGAAACATCACCCGCAAAAGGAGCACTCTGGGCTAAAGGCCACCCCTCCCCCCACTGAGCCAGAAATCTCGATCGATCCCCACGCACATCCCCAAACCAGAGGCTGGAACCTTGCCAACTTAATATTCAAAAAAATAAAGCCAAGGGCAGAAGACAGTCCAGCTGCCCTGGGCACCCAAAGGTCTTCTCCTCTCTCAAGACTCCACCTGCTACTTTAATCAATTTTCCCTCCATCAGACTGGAAATAGCCCGAGAACCGGCCTTCTCTTCTGAACACCATCCCTTTCTTCAGCTTCTAACTTTGCCGGTCACCAAACAAAGATAATCACACCCACCCCCTGCGAGACCTCACTCACCGCCCACCTCGCCCCCACACCGCCCGGGTCTACTGGCCCAGGACCCCACTCCCCACCCGGGGAGAACTGCGGAGGGCTTTGCCCTGCGACCCTAGAAGCCGCTCCCCAGGGCCTGGGGACGCACTCAAGGAGGCCCAGCCCCTAGGCCCCGCGTTGGGCGCGGGGACGCCCCCCTTCCTGCAGCATCCACACAGCAAGGGACCAGAGTAAAGCCGGTGGGTGAGGTGTGGTTGAGACCCCGAGGGCCGCCCATCCAACCACCCGACGCTCACTCACCACGCAGCGCCACCGAGCCCGCGCGTCTGCGCCAGGGCCGCGGGGAAACCCACGCGCGCCGTTCAATCCGGGCTCCGAGTGACGAAAAGCCGCGCGGGGCTCCAGCCTGCCCCGGACCGACGCGCCCACCGCCGGACGTACCCACCGTCTGGCCCTCTAACAAAGTTTGAAAGTTCCCCCCGCAGCAAGGGAAGAGAAGGGGATGGTGCAGCTGCCCCTAAACGTCCCGGGCCGGCCTGGACGTGGGGAGCGGGGGTCGGAGCCCCCCAGTCCGGATGCCGGGTACGCGAGCTTCCATCGGGAGGACGCGCCGGGCAGAGCAGCGCGGACCCGGCTGCGGGCTGTGATCTCGGAAAAGGCCGGCGGTGCGGGGGCGGGGGGGGGGTTGTCCCTGGAGGGACCTGGACGGACTCCCGCTCACCGTTCCCGGGAGGGGTCAGGCCTGGACTGTCCATTGCCAGCTCAGAATCCCAGGCCCCGCCGGGCAGTGACGGCCAATTAGTGAACGGCCAGTTAGTGCGCCTCGGAGCCGGGAAGTTAAAGCCCGGACGGGCGAGTTGGTGACCGGGGTGAGGGCTGGGGCGGCGCGGGGGCTGGGCGTGACTGCATGTGGCTGTGTGACGGCCAGGCGATTAGTGTGTCTCAGGTCCACCGTGCATGGGTGGCTGTGCGTGACAGTGTGCGCCCGCGTGAGGGACTGTGAGTGGGAGCGTTTGACTGTCGGAGCAACTTCTTTGTGTGGCTGTCCCCAGCTGTGACTGGGTGTGACAGGCGATGGGGACATGTAACGGGGTGTGTGCCCTCGTACTGTGTGAATGGGTGACATGTATGTGGCGATGTGACAGTGTACGTAGGCGAGTGACTCCATGTCATTGTGTATAAATGACTGTTAGGTTGACTTGTGTGGGACGGTAAGACAGCGTAAGTAGGTGCTTGGCTGCCTACGTGAGTGACAGTGGGTCACTGCGTGTCAGCCTGTGAATGAATGTGAGGCTGTCAGGGGGACGTGGGCGAGCGTGTCACTGTGTCATCGTGAGAGTGACTGTCGAGGTGCCTTCTGCCTGTGAACGGAATAACTCAGGGCATAAGTGTAACGGCGAGGTTATCAATGTGAGTGGCATGTGCCCGTCGGCGGGGCTGGTGCGTAAGGGTCCCCGCGCATTGGCACCGCCGGCACATCCCCCCGTGGGTCTCCGAGAGTGCCCCGTCCCGAGCCGCCAGGTGAATCCTGCCCTGCACTCCAGCCCGGGACGCTCCCGCCGCCGCGCGGGGTCCGAAGGCGCGGGCAGGCCGCGCCGGCCTCGGCGCCCACCCCCGGCCCCCGCCTACCTTGCCGCAGTGGTAATAGTCCAGGTGCGCCAGGCCGGCCGGCTCGGCCCCGGGCCGCGCGCCCACCGCGGGCGCCGAGGGGTACAGGCGGACGTCCATGGCGGGCGCGGCGGCGGCGGCTCCCGCGGGCAGTGCCTGGGCGGGCGGCGGGTGGGAGCCAGTGTGCGAGCGGGTGTGCGAGCGCGGGGGGCGGGCCGGGGGCGGGGCCCGGCGGAGCGCCCCGCCCCCGCCCCGCCCCGCCCGCGCGCGCTATTGTTCCGGCCTCGGGCGCAGCGGAGGGCCGGGGGCCCGGGCCCAGGGGAGGGGTCCCATCCTTCGGGGTGGGCCGCCGCCGGGTCCCTCGCCGGGGTCCGCAGCCCCGGGGGTCCTGGAAGGGGGTGCGCCCGTCCAGACGGCCCTTTTCCGTCCCGCCTTCCCCACCAAGGGTGCGGGGAGGAGAAGCCCATTTGACACCACTCCCCAGAAGTGGGACACTGCCCACCCGGCATATTTAGGAAGTGGGGGCGGGGTTGGAAGGCGGTGACAGGTACACTTTCCAAGATGGGTGCTGCCTTGCCTGGGGGATCACGGCCCAGCGCCTGCGGCTGATCTTAGGGGGCCCTCCCTCCTTGTCCCACTGATCCTGATCCTAGTCACCGGGAGAGGGGCTCTGGGAGTTGCTGAGCTTAAACTCACTTTACGTTTGAGGAAACTGAAGCAAGGACAGTCACTTCAGTAATGAAGCTCCAAGTGAGCGGGCCCACCGCTCCGGAGGATCTAGGTCTGAGACAACTGGGAGAAGGCAGAGGACCCTGCCCCTTTAATGAAAGCAAGAGTGAGGGCGATAGAAAGGGCCTGGAAACTGAAGTTCTGAGGGCCCAGAATCGACCCCACCCCACCCGGACCCCTACCCTAACTTCTCCTGGAGATAGAGAACGGAAATGGAATGGCTCTCATGGTGGAGCAGAAAGGTGACTGAAGCAAGCTCCTTCTCCCTAGCTCCCTCACATCACGTGTGGGAGCTGGCCTGTTGCTCCTCCCCTTCTCATCTAAGGATTGTAGAATTGTCTACACTAGCAGTCCCCACTCCCTCACCCCCACTGACTACTGCACCACTGCCTCTGGTTCCTGGCTCTGGCACACTGGGATGGCTGGCTGGGAAGTGCCAGGAGGCCAGGAGGCAGAAGTGGGTCGGAATGGGATTGTTGGATGGCAGCTGGACATGTGACGCTATTTGGAGAAAAGGGAGTGAGCCTGTTGCCCACTCAGGAGCCAGCTTGGAACTTAGCTCCCAACTGCTACTTGAGCTTTGTTGGTCCTGACTGCAAGCTATGACCACTACTTGTGACCATAAAGACCCACTAATACAAGATTTGGTGTGGAAAACAGGCTTTTGCTAAAGGTCTGGAACAACAGAGGGAAATTACTGCTCAGCAAGGAAAGTACTTCCAAATAAATTTCAGCAGTCATTGTTTCTAGAAATACATTACCGTATCTCATCAGAAGGAATTTCCCATTGGCCCCTCTACTTTTTTTTCCATCTGGACATCCAGCTGACCCAGCACTATTTATTGAAAAGAACACCTTCCCCCCCACTTCTCTGCAGTGTTAACTTTGTTATTAATCAAATCATCCATATGTCTATGGATTGTTTCTGAATTCTCCAGTCTGTCCTGTTAGCCTGTTTTTCTCTCCTTATGCCATTATTATACTGTCTGATTCTCTGTAGCTTTATAGTAAGTGCCCCATAGAATAGGTCTACACATTTTTACCTTCACGACTATCTTGGCTATTCTTGATATTTGCACTTCTATTGACATTTTAAAATCAGCTTGTCTGTTTACAAACACACACACACACACACACAGTCCTGCTGGGATTTTGATTGCTATGTTACTATCACATTGAATCTTTAGATCAATTTGGGTAAAATCAACATTTTCAGTATTAAGTCTTGCTATCCATAAACATGGTATGTCCCTTCATTTGTTTAGGTTTTTTTTCATTTTATAAAGTTCTCTTAGCAATGTTTTAGAGTTTTCTTTCTTTTTTAAGATTTATTTATTTATTTAGAGAGGGCAGAGGGGAGGGGCAGAGGGAGAGGGAGAGAGAGAATCTCAAGCAGACTCCCCACTAAGCATGGAGCCTGATGTAGAGCTTGATCTTACAACCCTGAGATCATGACCTGAGCTGAAATCAAGAGCTGGATATTTAACTGACTGAGCCACCCACATGCCTCACTTTTTTTTTTTTTTTAAGTTTCTATGTAGAGCCTTTACATGTCTTTTATTAGATTTAATCCTGAGTGTTTTATATCTTTGATACTATTATAGTTTCTTTATATGGCTTTTTATTTTTCTGTTTTTGGTAAATACAATGCAGTAGTTTTAAAACAAGTCAACAAATTCCCTCACCCTTCCATGGAGTGGAGTCTAATAAGTTTCCCTATAAAAGGGATGGGTTTAGTGAATGGTTTTTAACAAATGTAATATGGCAGAAATGACACATGGCTTCTGTGTCTAGGTTATAAAAGCTGGTACAACTTCTGCCTGGCTGCTTTTCTTGGACATTTGTGTTTGGAACCGTAAGCCACTATGTAAGAAGTCCGAGGCTGTTGTACTTTAAAGAAGTCTGAAATAATCTACACATAGAATCCAGATGCAAAGAACCTGAGACTCAAAGAGTAAGATGACTCACCAGTCCCCAGTTGGATCACCCCCCTACTGTTCCAGTTCCATCTACTGTTTGACTACAACCATATGAAAAACCCTGGAAAAACCCTAGTTGATCCCTTCCTGAATCCAAAATGTACAGAAACCATGAGAGATAATAAAACATTATTGTGACTTTAAGCTAGGAGGTTTTGGGGTGATTTGTTACTTGGCAATATAGATGTGGAACGTGTATAGATTTTTGTATAATGCCCTTGTATTCAGCAACATTGCCAAACTCACTCATTCTAACAATTTATCTGTAGATTCTTTAGCTTTTTAAAAAATATACCATATTCTATCTCATCCATAAAAATGAGAGTTCTACTTTTTCTTTTTCAATCCTTATACATTTTATTTCTTTTTCTTGCCTTGTTGCACTGGCTAGTATCACCAGTACAGTGTTGGAAAGAAGTAATAATAGCAGGCATCCTTGTCTCTTTCCTGATCTTAGGAGGAAAGCTATCAGCATGTCACCATTAATTATAGTGCCTGCTATAGTTTTTGTTTGTTTAATTTCATTATGTTGTTTTGTCACTTTTTGTAGATACGTCTCCTATGGGTTGGGGAAGTCAATCTTCACAGGAATCCTGTGGGTCAGGAAATAAGACTGCTGTGTCCATTTTGCAGATGAGAAGAATAAGGCCCAGAGATGAATGCTCAGCATCACAGTGTTAATAGCAAGACCAATTAGCAGTACATAAGCCTAGAAATCCCACCTGGAGCACTTTCCACTGCCCTTACTTCCACAGTCCTGGTCCCACTAACTCTGACCAGAGCCATATAACAACAGCTAGCACAGTATGGAGGCCCATGTGCAATGGGTCAGCTGCAGGCAGCCATTTGGCTTCTCTAAGTGTCTGCTGGCAGCATCAACACCATGATGTTGTCTACTCTCTTCCCTAAGGAGAGGGTCAGCACCAGGGAGGTCTCTGGGAAGGCCAGCAGGGAGCCCTGCAAATCCAAAGCTCGGACTTGCCCTTTCATGTTGGCAATTGATCAGATAGGAAGTTGATGACTCAGTTTCCCCCAAGGAAATATCCAGCCTCCTTTGCTGTCCTCAAGATAAGAGTGGGGCTTAAGCCTCCCTCTCTTCCTCTTGACTCCATACAGAATCTGTGAGAGGGGAGTCTCAGGTCTCAGCCAGTGACCAGCTGGCTCAAGAGAGCTTGGCCATGCTCTGCCTTCAGCAACCGTTTGGGGACCCAGAATATCTTCCTGTACATCTCCCAGTTCTCAGCATCTAGTATCATGAAGAGCTGAGATATCAGGAATATAGATATGCCTTAATATGTTTTACTATTTAGATATAGCAAGGCAAACAGATCAGGAGACAATTGCCATTGAAAAGACAGTTTGTTACTCACAGTTCCCAAGAGAAGGAGGCACACCACGCTATGGAGGTGGGATGGGGTGGGGCACACAAGGAAGCATATGCATTGTTCAGAGGCAGAGGGAGAGGGGAGAAGTGTGGGCAAAAGCATTTACTGTGGTTTCCCATGGAAAAGAATAGGCAGGGTAGGGTAAGCAGATTTAGGATTGGCTAGTTCGAATAATTTCAGTGGGCTCCAGGCCCAAGGACTGACATTAACTGTCTGGTACCCAGCCCTGGGTGATGAGGGCAGGTGGATAGTGGCCTGGTGTATGAGAGCTCAGTAAAAGAGGTGGTTGCTGGTATGGGCTCCAGACTGGTTGGTTTACATTTAAAAACACATGCACAGAACAGCTGTTTACTATCTCTTGGAACTGGCTAACTCCAGAAGGGGCAGCCCGTCCAGGGTCCACAAGACCCCAGATGTCAAAGCATCAAATACAGACATGTATTAATACAAGACATGTCCATTTAACTCCAGGATCCCAGAGAGAAATCAGTCCTACTCCAACTTTGGCTCCATTACCTGAGGAATGTCGTGGCTTTAAATCAAAATGGCCAACTCTCTAGAAATAGTTCTGACCAAGGAGCTAAATACCCAACTGTGGAAGTCCTTAGGTCTCACCATTAATATTCTGTCTCAGCCTTCGTATGGGTATTTGGTAGAATTATACTTCCCCTCCTCTTGAAGTTAGGTGTGACAGTATGACTTGCATTAGCCAAAGGAACATAAGTGGAAATGTTATTTGTCACTTCCTGCCAGGAAGTTTAAGGATCTGGGCATAATGGACTATTCTCTTTTCTGTCCACCATGAAAACCCTAACAAATTCCAACTCCTCCTTTAAGACCCAAATCAAGTAACAGCTCTTTGGTAAAGTCTTCTCCAAGACTCCAACTTAGTGTTTCAATTTGCTGCTCCAGTAATGGTCTGCACACAGAACGATTTCACCAAACCTTAGTAATACATTTGCCCCATGAGTCTCTCCAGGTCAGGGACAATGTCCCACGGATGTTGGTCCCTCCAGCAACCAGCACAGGAACTAAGAGGGCATGGATACGTCATGCCCTCCTCCAGCAGAGACAGAGCTTTGAAGGACCTCCCTAGGTCCTTCTGGCAGGCAGAATGGGTTTCTGGAAACCAGAGAAAGCCATAAGACAAAGAGATGCAGGTACGAGCAGTCAGCATTTGGGGTGTCATGGGCTGGAATGGTAAGATTTGTAGGGATATGGATGGAGCACCAGCATGTCTGCAACAGGACTCCAATCCATCCTATAAGAGGGCTAGACTATGCTGTCCTAAGCATGCCCATTCTATGTGTGTGTGTGTGTGCACACAGGCATCTCCTTTGGGACAGGGTTGAGATGGATGACTATTGTCTGGGGCAGTAGTTGGGCATTCCTAGGGCCCTGGCCATCATATTCCCACAGCAGCACTCCAGCCTGTCCTTTATTTCTGACAACCAGCCAAGTCAGTCCACAGCTTCCACTCCAAATGTCTACTGGACCAAAGACCAAATGGACCAATGCATGTGTGGTCTGGCACAAGATGATTCACTCTGGGGCCCCTGAACAGAAAAGAGCATGAGAGGCCAAAGGTTCGGAATTTAAGTCCTGAGTTCTGCTCAACATCTTGTTTGACCTTAGGCAAATCACCGCACCTCTTTGAGCCTCAGTTTCAACTTCTGCAACATGGGCGGGTAATGCCTACCGTGTGTGTCTGTTGTGACAAGCAATGATGAAATAGCAAAATACTTCTAAAACTCTGAAGCACTATTAAATTGTGAGTCATGAGTTTTCCTAGTCAAGGATTCCAAAGTCCCCTCACAAAAGGAGGAGGGTCCCTGATACCCCCCTCTTGAATGCCTCTCCAGCTTTCCAGAAAGGCAGTACCAGGGTTCATCTGGGAGACTTCACACTCCTTGGGGTTTCCTGGGGTGAGGAAGTGGGGGCTGGATGGAAGGAGGGGGGATGGGAAGAGTCCATGGGAAGTCCGTGGAGTACCTGCTAAAAACCAGCCCCTGAGTTTTGGGGATCCTCTCACCAGCCTTTCAAGTGGGCATTATTATCAAAGCACTTTTTACAAATGAAGAAACTGAGCCCTCGAGACACATCCTGAAGCCTCAGGCACCCAGAGCCAGGACTTCTCCTTTTTTTTGCCCTTGAGGATAGATGACACACAATATTACATTGGTTTCAGGTGTACAACACAGAGATTCCTCAAGTTTACACATTCTGCCACGCTCGCCTCCAAGCGCACTTACCGTCTATCCCAATGCATCGCTATTGTAACAGCTAGGACATCTTGGAGTTGGGATTCATAGCTGAAATCCATGCTCCTTCTACCCCACACTACTCTTGGGTTTAAATTATGTGGTGCACGCTGCCTTACAATTCAAGGAGTTTGTAACAGGTGAGTTACCCAGAACACACTCCCTGAGAAGTCTCAAGGGCTTACCTTTGTCGGCCATGTGCACACCTGTGCAACAGTGTGTGCTGGTTACATAAGGAGAGAAATTTTAAAAAGTTAAATGTGACAGAACCCAAATCAAAACAGAGATAATACATCACCATGTCCAGCTATCTGGGGGAAATAAAAAGAAGCACCTCTGTCAGCTAAGAATCATTGTGTGCCACACGTGTGGCAGGCATTGTGCTAAGAGCTGGACATCTAGTACCTCTGTGAATCTCGGAAACAACCCCATGAGGTATGTACTACTATTATCCCTGGTTTATAAATAAGGAAAATTGGGCACAGAGAGGCCAAGTAACTTACATACAGTCGGTACATGGTGTAGCCAGGATTTGCAACTAGCCAGTTTGGCTCCAAAGCCCACACTCATGACCACTCGACCACACTACACCTCTCTGATCTTACATGTAAGTTTCAACTTAAGCAAAAAAGAAAAACTTTGTTAGTGTGTTTATTGGAATTACATTTAATTATTAAATTGGGGAGAATTAAACGATTTTAATAGTCTTTCAATCCATTGAGATTTTATATGTAGTTACAAATTTATATTTTAATATATTTAATCTACATAATTTAAGTTTAATATGTTTAATATATTTTACATACATTTGTATAAATTTATATAGATACACATACATGTGTGTATGTGTGTACATCCTCTTGATGTATATAACCTATCAATCTATGGTAATACTATTAAAACTTTGAATGCTTATCTTGTGCCTAAGAAACTTACCAAATTGGGGCACCTGGGTGGTTCAGTCAGTTAAGTGTCAGCCTTTGGCTCAGGTCATGATCCCAGGGTCCTGAGATTGGGCCCCACATCAGGCTCCATGTTCAGCAGGAAGCCTGCTTCTCCCTCTCCCTCTGCCATTCCCCCTGCTTGTGCTCTCTGGCTCACTCTCTTTCTCTCTGGCAATGAATAAATAAAAATCTTTAATAAAAAAAAGAAAAAAGAAACTTACCAAATTGTCTTATTCCAAATTGTCTTGTTTGTGTCAATAGTTTCTGTTCTGTAGATTTTCTGGGTAATCTGATCATGTAATCTGCAGAAAGAGAAAGAGGTACTGCTCTTCCTTTCCAATCATCTTACCACTTTTTTGTTTTTTCTTACTGCATTATCCAGCACCTCCCAGATCAAAGTTAAATAAAAATGTGGATATCAGGCATTCTTGTCTTATTATTTACTCCAATAAACATATTCTTTACATTTACTATTAAGCTATTAAGTAAGATACTTCTTGTACACTTTTGGTAACACTCTTCATCAATTAATGATGTTTCTTTTTCTTTTTTGTCTGTTAAGAGATTTTCTTCTGGCATTAGTTATGGATCATGATGTTTTTTGAGCATCTATCGAAATAATCATCTGGATTTTATCTTTGAAGCTAGTATTGAACCATCCTTGAATTCCTGGCAAAAACTGTTAGAACTTATATTTGGCTGGAATTTGGTTTTAAATCCTGCTAAATTCCATTTGCAATTATTTCATTTTTTTATAACCATGTCAATAATTGAAATCGGTCTTACATTTTTTTTAGTTGTTGTTCCCAAGCTTTGTGTGTCAAGGTTATAATTATTTTGCCTAATGACTTGGGGAAGAAGAATTTAGATAACTGATTCAGCTTCTTAAATTATAATTGGATGATTATGCCTCATATTTTTCTTTAGTAAATTTTGGTAAGCTGTACTTTTTTAGAAAGTTGTTCATTTCCTCTAACTTTGCAAATATATGGGTGTAAAGGTGTTTTTAGTATTACTTTACAGTTTTTAAAATTCTGTATCACTTCCAGTTACAGAATGATTAAGTTACACTGATACAAGGCACATGTAGGGAACAGAGTCAATGGTATCATATAGCATTTTAGGGGACAGATGTTGGATACACTTGTCGTGAACACAGCCTAACCCACAGACTTGTCGAATCACCATATTGTACACCCACAACTAATGTAACATTGTGAGTCAGCTATACTTCAACAAAAAATATTCTATTGTACCTATTATCAATGTTGTTTTCCTTTTTTTAAATCAATTACATTCATTTGTCTATGTCACTATATTTTTTTCTCTAATCTATATTTTCTATTTTCCATATTCTGCTCTATTCACCAAATTTTCTACAGTTACTGGTTTTTTTTTAATACTAACATTTTCCAAAACAAATATAGTCAGACGCTTAGGTGGCTCAGTGGGTTAAAGCCTCTGCCTTCGGCTCAGGTCATGATACCCGGGTCCTGGGATCGAGCCCCACATCGGGCTCTCTGCTCAGCAGGGAGCCTGCTTCTCCCTCTCTCTCTGCCTGCTTCTCTGCCTACTTGTGATCTCTGTCTGTCAAATAAATAAATAAAATCTTCAAAAAAAAAAAGATAGTATTTGTAAAGTATTTGTAAAGCACTTAGCATTTTGTAAATGCTCATTAAGTTAGTATACGAAAAATATTTTTGAGCGCATGCCAGGGACCAGATTCAACTATGACTGAAACATAATTTGTGTTCTCAAGGAGCTACAGCTGAACTGGAGAGACAGACAAGCCAATAGTCACTTAACACGATAAACACAATAGAGGTTGAGTACAAAGTGGAATGGGAACACAAAGGAGGACGTGATGTAGAGCAGGGCATTGCAGGATGAGTAGGAGTTAAACAAATGAAAAAGATGGGTGTTTCTTAGCTCCACCCCTGGGCCCATCTTCAGCTGACCTACCCAATATTCCCTGTCACTTACAGTGGCCTCATCCATATACAGATCTGGGCAAAGAGAATAAAGATAGAGTTGGTTGCTACTTCTCACCTTGAGGAAGATAGGTGACAAAATTCCTTATGGTGACAGCTGGTCCCCAAGCACTGGTAGCTTTGTCAACAGGCTCAGTCTTATGGGAAACATCAGAACAAGTACACTAAAATAAAAGATGTACAACTTCCTGATCACTCCCCTCCAAATATCCTCCCTGGGACCTCAAGGAAATCATTCTGCAGAAGTCTTAATTTCCTAGTCCAGAGGAGTAAGACTCACAATGTCCTAAATTAGATAGAGACAGCAGTTTGGTTAATGGCCATGAAAAAGAAGGGTTTCCAAGTCCTGATGTGCTGACCACAACCACTCAGCTGTGGACTCACTCAAGAAAACTATTTATTGAGCACTCACTTCACACTAAGTGTTTGATATGAATTGGTAATCCTCCTAGCCACTGTGGGAGGTTGCTCTCCCCATTGCTAGGCTGGCAGGAAAGTGAAACTTGGAGAGGTTAGGTGAGGTTAGCCCTAGACAACTCTGGACCTGAGACTCAAACCCAAACAACCTGGCTCTGGGGCCCTGTACACCAGCTTGTATAGGCTCATTCCTTAGCATGTGGGACAGAGCAGACCCTGGGTGACTAAAGGATGGAGTGAGTGGACAGAAGAATGAATTACCACAAAAAATAGGAAGCAACATGGAAATTAATTGCACTGTAATAGTAAATGGAAAGCAAATAACAAAATGGTGTGTGTGAGAAAGAGCTTGTATTGGCAGGGACTGACTGGACTGGGAAGGAGCCTGAGGGAACTTTCTGGAGGGATCACAATGTTCTAAATATCTTGATAAAGGTTTGGGTTACATAGGCAGGTGCAACTGTCAAGCCTCAGTTAATGTACATGTAAGATTTGTACATTTCATTGCATGTACATTTCAAATCAAAAGAAAAAATATAAGCAAATTTTGGACTCTAATTAATGATATACTGATGTGTTTTAGGGTTAAAGGATAATTGCATTTGGATTGTATCCCAAAAAATGAGATGGATTGTTGGATGGATAGAGAAATGGCTGGATAGATGAATATATGATACAGCCAGGAGAGAAAATGTTAATGGCTGAATCCAAGCGGTGGATATACAGGTATTCACTTGTAATATACTTTCAACATTTTTGTTAAACTGTCATAATAAAGGGTTGGGTGTTGTGGTAGCCAGTCTGAGAAGACATCTCTGTCTGACACTTTTGCCTGAGTGCTGCTGTTTATGATGCTTTCCCCTTTAAAGAATGCAGAGAAAACCCTTCCCCCTCTGCCTGGCTTCCCCCCTCCTCCCTCATTTCATCCAGCAAATAGCAACAAAGTGCCAGTTGGCAGCAAATCACCTCTCAAGTTCCTCCTCCTCCATCAAGCTCTGCTCGCCCCCTTTCCCCATACAGCATGGGTTACTCCCTCTGAGGGGGACTGTCTAGACCCCACCTAAGGACCGAGTAGAGTAGATGTGTACGGAGATCACAGGCACATGGGAACCCCACAGACTGTCAACCTTGCAGACAGGAACTCAGTTTATCTTTGCACCCCCCGCCCCAGCTCTTGGCATGGCGGGAAGTGGATCGCCCACAGTCACTAGGAGAGGCAGACACAGAGACAAGGAAAAAATGTCCTGGGTCCAGCAGGTGGAATTCCAGATGATATATTTTTTTCAAACTTTCTGTAATGGTGTCCAATTACCTTTTGGATAAGAAGAACTTAACAGCTTACCCAGGAGCCGCAATGATGGCTTTTGACCCATCGGAGGAGGAAGAACCAGCATGCTGACTTGCTGTGATGTTTGTTTGCTTGGTTTTATACTTACTGTTGGTTTTTTTTTTTTTTTTTTCATTTGCTATATGGTTGCTTTAAAATACCCTAAGAAGGAAACCACTATACATAAAGAAATTTGAATTTTTGAATGCCCGTTTCTCATCTGAAATGTCACTTGCACGTTAAGTCTCTGTCCCTGAGTTGCTGTGGCAACCTCTGCAGCACTCCTTGCCTGGGGTGACAAAGGGGCCCTTTGTTAGCCGGGAGGCCAGGTCTGGGTGCAGGGACATCCTATTCAGCCCATCATAACAAAGGAGCACACGTCCCCCTCTCTGAGCAAGGCAGTCGCAGGCCTGATTATGCCTGCACTGTTGACAACCTTCCATGGGGAGATGGAGAAAAGAAATCCCCTATTATTGGCATCTTTGAACCAAAGTTGTTTTTCTCTTTTCTCTCTCTTTGCGCTACTTGCTGTACAAAAAACCCCTGCACAGGGCCCCACTCATGCTCTCGCAAAGAAAAACACCAAGTGTAAGGCCTACCTGGAAGAGGGATGAGGCTCCCAATCTTAATTGAATCTCCTAAACTTAGTTATTAAAATGGCAACTCTAGCAGCAGTGGGTGAGCAGATGGGCTTTTCAAATTTTAGCAAGTGGCCTGGCGCTGGCCCAGAGAATGATCCTGATTGCTGCTGGCTCTTATGTGGCCCCTGCACTTGACAGCAAGGGGCTGGAGCTAAGGGCAGGCTGCCGCACCCCCCCCCCCACCAGGTACTCCTATCAGGTCCAGGGCCCAAGGGTCATTCAGCCTTGGAGCGTCCTCCCTCCTCAAAGGTGAAGTTGGAAGGTGGGAGTGTGGGGGCGCAGGGCCTGGCCCAAGCTGGCTGAGCTGGTCACCTGAGAGCAAGGCTCAGGCTCTTAAAAGTTCCAGAAAGGTAGAGAAGAGCCTCAGGCCCGGGCTGCTGCCCTCCTTCTGCTCTCAGAGCCATGGGCTCCTCACCCTCCCCCATCAGGTTAGGCCCATTGGAGGCTCTATAGGCCTTTTTCTTCCCTTTGTCATGGCTCGAACCAGAATCACCACTTCACACTTCTCTTTCTCTTCCAGGGATGTGTGTGGAAGCTAAGACAGGGGCTCCAGCAGAGCCACAGTGTCTTGTTATTCACTGTGCACCAGGGCCAGCACAGGGTCAGCACACAGAGCACAAACTCGAGAGCAAGTCATACTTGGAGTTTATCAGAAGGGATTCGTTCCATCCTATCAACTACTTCTTGGGGCTAGAGCCTTTTCCCCATCTGATTCTATTTCCTGCTCTCCTCTGCGGCCAGGTTCAGGGCTGGGGCAGGCTATCAAGACGGCAGACCAGGGGTGTTTAGACAGATGTGTGGGCAGACACCATAGTGGAGGGCGGTAAGTGCCAAAGGGGGTTACTCAGAGGCTGCAGGTATTGGCAGTGGAGGCTGCAAGAGGCAAGAAGGGAAGATGGAAGGAGTACAGATGGACTTTCGGGATAAAGACCCTCCCAAACAAAGTCTCGGGAATGACGAGGAGCTGACCGAGCTTTAGTCAGAAGAAAGGGCAATAAGCAAGGGCAGAATGGTGGGAAATA
The DNA here is from genome assembly GCA_003697995.1 of Taxidea taxus jeffersonii. Classification (NCBI taxonomy): domain Eukaryota; kingdom Metazoa; phylum Chordata; class Mammalia; order Carnivora; family Mustelidae; genus Taxidea; species Taxidea taxus. The sequence continues at coordinate 35,506 of RCUC01151379.1, forward strand.
GCCCATTAACGTGCAGAGCACCCCATTAAGCTAGTTATCGGTAGAGAATATAGGGGATGGCAGAGAGAGTCTGGATATAGCTAAAGAGGCAAAGCCTGAGGGAGGATCCCGTAACACAGGCTTAGGAGCTCAAAGTCAAGGTGATCATGCACAGATGTATAAGTTGTGTACTGCCTAAAGGAGGTGAGTAGAATTGAAAGCTAGCCTGCATTCTACTGGGGAATAAAGGCCCCTCCTCCCTGTTGTCACTGGGCCCAGTTTAGCCCGGCTCACCCTGCTGTGTCAGGAATTCTTCCATTATTGCTCAGCAACTCAGTTACAAAGTATAAGATCTTTGAATATGTTTTTAAACACTATCAACTCTGCCCTGCATTGGTTACATTTCCCTTTGTCCTGAAGTTGGACCCAGAAAAACACCTTCTCCATCAAAAATTCAATGGGACCCTTACAAAGTGACAGTGGATTAAACAGCTGCATTTATAGTGAGATAAATCCCACCCCCCTTTTTTGGCCCAGCACCAAAAATCAAATGCCAAAAAGGCGACTGATCTCAGCTGCTTTGGAACAGACTGTGTAGTCCAAAGGTTGTTTCATGTTGGATACTGTGTGATCCTGGTTTCCCCAAACCTCGTATTAAATTAATAAGCAAGGATTAAGGATCAGCAACAGCAGGGTACTCCCAGTACTCGGGGACACAGCAGGTGCAATAAACTTAAGATGAAAATCCACACCCTGCGTTCCTCTGACCCCCAGGAAAGGCAGCAAATTAGAGCTAGTGGAGAACACTGTTATTTGTGATTTTCCATGTTAAATCCAAACATTCTCACATTGTCTTAAAGTTTATAAATGCAGAGGAATGGAGACTATCCCAGAGCCTGGTTCACTATGGCTCAGAGTAAATAATCAGTACATGATTTGGTTCAATGAATGAGCCAAAGAAGTAAGTAATGTCTCAAGATGGGCATTACTTTCACATATCACCTTATTTCCTAAAAACAGGACATGAGGATAACTTCCCCAGAGCAAAGGAAGCTCACTGTAAATTGGAGGATTGGAATTGCAAAGTGACAGCTTTGGGGCCTATGACACCCCCTTCTGCCACCCACCTCTGCTCTGCTCCTGAATCTTGCCTGCCTTCAACTCCTACCCCCCAAATCTTCCTTTCCTCAACTCCCCTCCGAGATGCTGCACATGATTTCCAAATCTCCTCACCCTGGGACTCTACACCCCACCTCATCCCCCACCCACCAGGCCCAGCCTCACCCCCCTCCAGCTCAGAGGCCCAGCATGGCCTCAAGTTCCATAGGATCACCCTCTGAGGGGAAAAGGACTCAAAGGACTCCTCCTGGTCTCCATCATTACCACTCGGGGGGAAGGAAGAGAGCCAGAGTGTCCAGGGTAGGCCATTTGGGGTGGAGGGTTGGTTGGGGGCAAGGGGCGGGAGAATGGCATTTAACTCCTGGTACTTGGGAATATCCCCATAACCCAACCTTCCCACGTGGAAGCTACTGTCTAGTAGGGGTTCAGAGACGTGGACACCTGCAGGAAATGGGAGTGGACAGAGTCTAAGGCTCTTTCTCCCTACTTAAGTATTTAACTCCCAACTTTATCCTTACTCCAAATTATCATGATATTAACCCCTCCCCTCATACATAATTTTAAAGTTTTTCTTCCACATTGATATTTTTCTTTTAACTTTACAACTTCTTTTGCTCCATAGAAATCTATCTTCAGGCAACTAAATCGCCTGCCTTTTCCTTTAGTTTTTCTAAAGTTTGCTAAAATATTCTCTTGTTTTTTTTCAATACTGGATAGATTTACCGATGAAATTTTTTCTCTTTTCATCTTTGATCTAGCTGGGAAGCTTATTTGGGAATAAAGACCCAAGGACAGTTTCTGGTTTAACTTTTTTAATCCAAATGACCAGCCAATTTAGATATGATCTACTGAATAACTCAGCATTTCCTTCCCAAATGTGAAACACCAGCTTTATTGTATGCCAAACAGCCAAGGGAGGGTCCTCAGTTCGAATCCTCTACTCCGTGTCCGGTTCTCAGCATCCATATCTCTTTTTTGGTTTTCATGGCTTTACTCTACAACGTGGTTTGGGAAAAGGGTAAGGTAAGTCCCACTGATTATGCTTCCTTTTCAGAAAATTTCATTCTGCTCTCTCATACCTATTGTTCCAGACTTATAATGATCGTATTAAATCCCATCAATTTGGGGCTGTATATGTGTGTTTATTGGGATTACACTGAATTAAAGGCCAATCTAAGGAGAATGAACATCCTTGCTATACTAGATCTTACCCAGGATAGGACGGACTGTTATTTATTATTATATTTGTTAAAGTCTTATTCTATATCTTTCAGTGCAAACTCACTGTTCTCTCCACACAGGACCATTTCCTGACCTTGTTTCTAGAATCCTCCTTGATGTACTTTTTACTTAACTTCAGGACACCACACTTCCCTGCTCCTCCTCCTGCCTCCCGCATCATTCCTTTGTGCCATCTTTTCTGGTTCCTTCTCTTCTCCCAGAACCTCTTATCTTTGGACCCTGGAGCTCAGAGTTGAAACTCTAAAGGATTTTGAGTAATTCAGTGGTAAATATTGTTATGCAAATGGGTCTCCCCACAGTTTGGGTATTTTCCTCCTTATGATTCCTCACCAGTGGGAACAGTGGGCACAAGAGCCATGAGGGTCCAACTTCTTATCATGTCAGTACTGACAACAGCTGTCTGGTTGCCTCCAGAGTTAGCTTGGCCCAGCGCAGAAGCTCCGGGAGACAGGGCAAGAAAGCCCCTTTGTCTTCAAGTTAAGCTTTCATGTTGATCTATGACTACAGCAATCTCGATTTGAAATGCAAAAGGAGGAGCTACATTTAGCAGGAAATTGTGGAAGACTGCAAAAATTGCCCCTCTTCCACATGTGGAGAAATGATCTCTGCAGTATGTCAGTCCTAATTTCAAAACTTGGCTTTTCTTTCAACACATGGTGTGGCCTTGGGAAAAATGACTTATCTTCTGAACCTCCATTTCCTGGTCAATCAAATGCAGACGATAACGCCTAGATGTTGCAGGCAAATCATTTACTCGTTCTTTCAACAAATATAGACTGAGCGTCTATTGCTTGGCACGGTTTTAAATACTGTGACCCAGGGCTGATAATACAGACAAAAATCTATGCCTTTGTGGAACTTATAACAGAGTTCAGAAAATCACGAAATAAACAGAATTATAAGAGCTAGTAGTAATTGCAGAAAAGAAAAATCAAGCAGGAGAGTGGACTGAGAGACGTGGGTTGCATTTGGGTGGAGTATTTGTAAAAGGACTCCTGGGAAGGCGACATCTGACTGGAACAGTTCAAGGGCAGAAACAGGGAGAGTGTTCGGATGCCATGACACCTATTCAGGAGAAAGGTGACAGTGGCTTAGGATGGAGTGGGAGCCACAAGGATGGTAAAGATACCTTAGCGTGAGAGTGGTGAGGACCAGAATGTTCAGCCTGAGAGACTCCAAGAATCGCCATGAAGTGAGCTGCCGCTGAGCAGAGGGTGAAGGAGGTTTGGGGGAGATTGGGAATTCTGGGGGGACAAACTCCACTGCACATGTCTGTTTGCTCCCAAGTGGAGAGAGCAGCCAGGTGGCTGGATACAGGGGTCAGGAGCTCAGGGGTGTGGCCCAGACTGGCAATAGAAATTTAAGATTAAATAAGGGAATCAACTAAAGTGTTTAACCCACTGTGAGTCTTAAGAGACAGGCCGATGCCCGGCCCTTGACTAGGCCCACTCCCTGCTAACTTGCACCAACCTAACAGTGTGCACAATTTAAACCAATGCCTCTGGAAAATCACACACATCCTACGTGCCATGGTCCTTGTAGGCTTCTTGCAGATGGATTATGGCATGTGGTGTCCATGAGGAGGACCTGCAGAGCTCTCTCCAAGTACCCATTCCTTAGTTAGTTGTGTCCTCATGGATTTCAACTCAATAGGTCTTTCTTTTGTAAAAGCTCCCCAGGTGACCTTCATGGACCCCAAGTATCACCCATTGGCCACAGCTTTGAATACTAAACCAGTAATGCCAAGAATAGTGTAAGAGAAGAAAAAAAAAACAACGGAAACAATGTAAATATGCAAATAATAGAGGTGAGTGTTCTTAGGCTCATATTACAGATGAGGAATCTGCAGCTCAGAGATTAAAGTGTCTTCCTGAAATCACGCAACTCGTGGCTGGCACCCAGGAATTGATACAGGCTGCATGGGCGCCACACCAGGCTGCTGCTAGTCACTCCTACCCCAGCTGAGAAGTGGCAAGGCTAGTCTTCCACTCTGAGTGACAGATAATGTCAGGAGTGAGTTCCCCTGCCCTCTTAGCCAGCTCTTTGGTACAAGTCAGTGTGTCTTGAATCCTGCTATAGTCAGAATCCCCAGGAGCATCCCTGGGCCTCAATCCCAAAAGTGAATTTGTTGGGTCCGAGGAACACAGACTGAGATGCCATGTGCTAGCTAGCTGATGTGAAAAGCCATTCTCTCACTTCCCTGGATGCCCAGCACCAGATCATGAACTTCTCTCACCCCAGTGCTGGTCCTTGGGGTCCCGGCAGGAGAGGGTTAAAGTCCTGTGAACCCAGGGACTCTTCTCTCACGGGAATGGAATGTGGAGGGGAGAGAGCTGAGCTGCAGGCTGTCCAGGGCTGAGCATGGCCATTGTTGCAGAACAATTGACCCCCAGGAACAGAACAGCAGACGCTAATTATGAGACACTTGTGTTGTCCTGTAATTATGAGGCCTCTATAACCATTAATATAAGAAACTATGCTCACTGGCCTGCTTTGGTCATAACTCTCCCCAAACTGCTCTGCCCAGGAGGCTGAAGAAGTAAAACTATTCACTCAAGGCATGAGAAAAACACCCAGCCCAGAGATTCTCTAGTTCTGTTTGCATTAAAATGTCCCAGTTGCTTGATAAACATGCAGATTCTCAGCCCCACTTCTAGAAACTTGGGTTTGGTGGGTCTGAGTAAAGTGAGGAACTGAGGGTATTTTAGCCAGGGAGATTCATAGAAATCCAAATTCAGCCTTCCTTGGAAGCTGGGAGAGGTCCGGGCAACCCTATTGGAGCCTTGGCAAGGCTCTGAAGCCCTGCTGCTGTTGCCTGAGCCTATGAGTTAGCCGAGTCCTCCTCAGACACTGACTGAGCCCCAAGCTAGCTCACTAGAAACACCAAAGCAAATGACTATTCTTCTGCTCACATACAGCCTTAGATCTGGTGAGAAGATAAGAATCAGAGAGGACAAGAAGACAAAACTGGTGTGGTGAGGCCCCTGAGGAGGGGATTGAGACTGGAGCAGGAAAATGACCTCATCTGAGGGTCCCCTGACTCTTGACCCCTGACTTCATCAAGTGACTTCATGCAAGAGTCAGAAACTTATAGTAATTCAGCCTGGGCAAAAAGAATAACTGATGGGTGAGGCACCAGGGTGGCTCAGTTGGTTAAGCATCTGCCTTTGGCTCGGATCATGAATCCGGGTCCTGGGATCGAGTCCCACGTCGGGCTCCCTGCTCAGTGGAGAGCCTGCTTCTCCTTCTCCCTCTGCCCCTTCCACCCTCTTGCTCTTTCTCTTTCTCATGTAAATAAATAAAATCTTTTTTAAAAAAAGAAGAAGAACCAATGGATGAGTCTGCTTAATATGGAAAGAGCTTCAGCTGGCCTCAGAAATAACCAGAACCCCAAAGTTAAATGCCGCCAGAGCTCTCTCTAGGCTTCACTCCTCCATGGGCTATATGGGCCACCTGGCCACCACCCACTGCCTGCATCACATTTCCCAGCTCTCTCACCTGGAAGATGCTACTTCTCTCCCCTCAACTCGAATTTAAAAACTCTCAGGAAGGCTTCCGATCTGTTCAGGGAGGTAAGCTGCAATGATTGACAGCCGACATAACCAAAGAGTGGAAATAGGATGGGAAGCCTCTCCCCCAACAGAAGGAATGCAGGACTAAGCAAAATCTGTCCTCTATAGCTCTTCACCCTATTCCATTTCAGCCTCACAACCAGAGTGAGACAGGCAGACTTACTCACGGGTCTGATGACAAAACTACAACTTGAAAAACTGAAGTGACTTTCTCAAGGTCACATTGGCTAGTCAGTGGCAGGTCTCCCTCTATCCCAAAACCATGCTCTCTGCTACACTGTGTGGAATGGCACATTAGATGCATAAAGGAGAAGTCTCGGTTCACTCTACAGTTTGGCCAGCTGTATCAAAGAAGGATGGTAGATGCTGAGAGAGAATTTTACAGGAGACTGAACAGGTGAGTTGGGACCATATTCAAGAGAGATATGGATGCTAGACCAAAACTTAGGCTCTTGTTTAGAATACAATGGAAAGCCAATGAAGGTTTTTGAGCAATGGTGTAATGTTGGATTTTGGTGCTAACGCAGACCTCTAAAAGACCTGGGCAATGATACAACATACATAAAACCAGCAGAAGAAACAGACAAAGGAATGGCCCCACAACAGCTCCAGGTTTTAGAGTAATTAGACACAAATGTAAAGTAAAAGGAAATGTGAAGAATTTTACAGAACTGAATATTTAAAAAATAAAATAGCATATTTGTAAAAGAACTAAATATTAGTACTGGAACTTAAAAAAGAGTAACCAAAAGGAGAAAACTTATGGATGGGGTTAAAGAACATAATAGATTCACTTGAACACAGAATTAGTAAACTGGAAGACAGGACAAAAGAAAATACACAGAGTGAGGTATATTCACTCTAGGAGAGAAAAATGGAGGAAAGACACAGAAAAGAGAATCATGAGCATAGAGAATGGAGCAAGAAGATCCAGCATATGTGTAAGTAGAACATCAGAAGGCACAGACAGAACGGGGCTTAACTAATGTTTGAGAAGATAATGGCTCAGAATCTTCCAAAACCAATGAAAGATCTGAACGTATAGTTTCAAGAAGCACTCCAAATACAAAGCAGGATAAATAAAAAGAATTCACACCTAGGCACAATAGAGTAAAACTGCTGAAAACCAATGACAAAGAAAATCTTTTGTAAACAGCAAAGGGAAAAGACAGATTACCTTCAAAGGAGCAAGACAGACTTACAACTTCCTTCTTAAAACTAGCAATATGGGGGCGTCTGGGTGGCTCAGTGGGTTAGAGCCTCTGCCTTCGGCTCGGGTCATGCTGGGATCGAGCCCCGTGTCGGGCTCTCTGCTCAGTGGGGAGCCTGCTTCCTCCCCTCTCTGCTTGCCTCTCTGCCTACTTGTGATCTCTGTCTGTCAAATAAATAAATAAAATCTTTAAAAAAAAAAATTAAAAATTAAAAAATTAAAAAATTTTTAAAAACTAGCAATATGAGGGGCACCTGGGTGGCTCAGTGGGTTAAAGCCTCTGCCTTCAGTTCAGGTCATGATCTCGGTGTCCTGGGATCAAGCCCTGAATCGGGCTCTCTGCTCAGTGGGGAGCCTGCTTCCCCCCACCCCTCTGCCCACCCCTCTGCCCACCTCTCTGCCCACTTGTGATCTCTCTCTGTCAAAGGAATGAATAAAATCTTAAAAAAAAAAACAAAACTAGCAATATGAGCTGAAGGAAGTTGAATGGCATCTTCAATATGCTGTAAGGGAAAAAAAGTTCCAATCTAGGATTCTGTCTCAAAAATTTTAACAAACACAAAATGTAGACAATTTGTCATTAGTAGACTCACTCAAATGAGATTATCAAGGGTCTGGCAGAAGGAAAATGATCCCAGATAAAAGCTCAGTGATATAAGAAAGATGAAGAACAATGGAAAGGATAAATATATGGATAGATTGAAACAAATTATTGACTATATAAAATTATCATCATAATAACAATAATAATGGCTTGTGGGGCTCAGGATATATATTGACATAAAATTTGTGACAATAAGGGGCACCTGGTTGGTTCAATGGGTTAAGCATCCAACTCTTGGTTTCCTCCCAGGTCATGAACTTGGGGTTATGGGATCAAACCCTATGTCAGGCCCTGTGCTTAGTGTGGAGTCAGCTTGAGGTTCCATCTTCTCCCTCTCTCTCCCCACTCTCTCATGCATGCTCTCATTCTCTCTCTCTCTCTCTTAAACAAATGAATAAATAAATCTTTAAAAAATATATGACAATAACAGCATATAAGCTGGGAGGCAGTAAACAGTGCAAAGATGTTCTAAGGTCCCTGCATTGACTGGGAAGAAGATAAAAGTTCCCACTGACATTGGACTTTGATAAGTCAAGGTCGCGTACTATAATCTCTACAGTAG
>RCUC01151380.1:0-25231 GCA_003697995.1 Taxidea taxus jeffersonii
TGGGGAGGTCTACTCATTACCCCTGTCTTATAGACACAGAAACCGGGGTACCAAGAGGTTACCCACACTCAACCAAACAGTGGACTGTGGGGCTAAGTGGTCAGAAACAAAGACTTCGGGATAAGTCAAGGTTAATGTGAGACTAACTCAGAATCTTTTCTGGGAAGGGATCCATAAGAAAGTGTTAATGTTGGCTACTTTTGCAAAGAACATCGGGGGCTGAGGAGATGTTCTTTCCTTTCTCTGTATTTATGTCTTTCTGTATCACTTGAAAAAAATTTACCAGTACAAGCATGGCTTTCAGTTAAGGAAAAATATATCAGCAGGGCTTATTTGTCATTGGGATTATGGTCCTTTTAACTTTTATATTTTCTGTACTAAACTAGTCAAATTATTCTAAGATGGAGAGAGGTCACTTTCCTGAGGGCAACTGTAGGTAAATCTCATGCTCCCGATCGCTTTGTGGACTTACATTTTTCTCTCTCTGAAGACGGGGCTTGAAAGGGAACCCCTGGCAGAGAATCCCTTTGATGACACAGCAGGTATCTGGGCTAGTGAAACTTGGAGGGGGGTGTGTGACAAATTATCCTAGTTTGCACAGGACTGGGGGGCTTCTTGAACATGGGACTTTGAGTACTAGCTGGGGAAGTCCCGGGCAAACGAAGACACACTGATGACTCTACTAGGAAGGGGGAAAAAGATGAACCTCTTTGGAGACTTGGATCCACAAAGCTCCTGCAGGGAAAGAGTAGCTTCCCAGTAGGTCACAGTTCAGGTGGAAGAAGGGATCACCCAACCAAGGATATGACTTATGTCCCCAGCATTGCCTGTTTCAGACTTGAAGATTCCAAGACAGCAGCCTGAAGAAACACCATCAGTTCCAGGTAGGGCTGCATTAGGAGTGTCATGGGCCCTGGTCATTTTTGCCTCCATGGGTCCCCTCCTCCTTAAAAGTATTAAAAATTATATATAGGACTGTATTTGTATAAAGAGAAATGTAATCAGGGCTGGATTCATGACTATATATCTATTATTGTTATTTCTACTGATTTGAAAAGAAATTAAAATGAAAACCTTTTTTTATAAACCCTTACAAGTCTTGGGGGCTGTAGGCTTGGTGTGTCTACTGTGCCTAACCAGTTGGCCCTGGTTCTAGAGACTGAAAGAGAAGATGGGGAAAGAGGAAATTTGGAGATATCTTGCTCAAGGTTTCCCAACTTTGGTAAGCCTGGATGGGGAAAAAAAAATTGCACGTTAATTTTCAACCACCTCTAACTGATATTTAACATTTCCGTCTGTTACGATGTGGGCAATAAATCCTCCTTTCATGGTAGTATCAGCTTCTCTTCCACTGGAAGAAATCACAGCAATTTTCAGATCTTATCTCAGTTGTGGTGGGAGCCTTGGAATAGCATGTTCCCTCGTCGGTTCTTCAAAATCATGGTGGTTATGAGACTGGCTGCTGGATCATGTTATTTAATGCACTGCTAAGGAGCTCACATATTATTACAACACAACTTTTGAATTTAAACACTGTGTCTTAACCTAATGTGTTCTTCTATAAGGCAATGTATTTTGTTTTGTGTATTTCACAGCCTTATTCTGAGAAGGGGTCCCTGGGTTTCACTGGATTGCCAAAAGCTCACTGACAAAGAGAAGGCCAAGACCTCTACACCAAGTGTTCTATAGTTGGTGACTCTAGCCCTGTCCTTTGTCTTGCCTCTCCAGTGAGGAAAACCTGACTCAGCATTGCCCCCCTCATAGAGAAGTCCAGGACGGGGTTAAAGACTGGCAGAGGATGACGTCACACCCCAGGTGTGCAGCCTAACAAGGTGTTAATTGGGAATCCACTGAGCTGGAAGAGGAAGCCCAGACAGGTTGCACAGGGTGTTTTTTCCTTGTGGTTTGCTTGTTGACAGAACATCACCAACCCCTCCTGGGTGGAAACAGGTTGAGAGCCTCCCTTTGAAATGCTTCTTTTGCAGAAAATTCCACTGCTGTGGTCCTGGGGGAGACCCTGAAAAAAATTTTTTTTTTTCATGTAACTTGACTCATGTATCTGTCTTAAACCTCCGGTGAGGACTTCCTGTGTGCCATGCAATTTGCTAAGTGCTCTACATGCATTATCTCATTCGGGTCTCACAACAACTCCATGGGGAAGATGTGCTTATTATTTCTATTTTTACGTATGAGGCAATAGTGGGAGGCTCAAAGGAGCAGGTAACTTGCCTAAACCCACACAGGCAGCCAGTGGTAGGCTGGGATCTGAACTTGGATCGACTCTTCTGAGAGGCTCTTCCCTTTGAAGTTTTGGGTTCCTCATTTTTTATTTTGACTTGACAGAACGTTGAGAATTTTAAGGATGTAGCACAGCTCAGACACATCAGTTGAGAGGCAGTGAGCCCAGACGCAGCTCGAGAGGCCAACAACATGGTAGAATGTGCATTGGGGACATCCCCAAATGCACATTCCCCAAATGCATTGGGGACATCCTTGGAACTCCAAGCCCCCTGGAGTGAAAGACAATCTGCATCACACCCAAGCTTTTTGCTCCATGATAATCACAGTGGCCGAAAGTAGACAGGTCTTGTGTGTGTGTGCGTGTGTTTGTGCGTGTGTGCACGCACACCGCTGGTGGGGGTGCTGAGGTTCAGAGAGAAAGCTATTCTCTCATGTTGAGACAACTCCTGCACACATAGCCTTGATTTTAATTTTTTAAAGTTATTATTATTTATTGATGTATGGATGTATCTAGGAGGCTCCATGCCAAGTGTGGAGCCCAGTGCAAGGCCTGAACTCACAACCCTGAGGTCAACACCTGAGCCAAAATCAGGAGTTGGACGCTTAATTGACTGAGCCACCCAGGTGCCCCCATATCCTTGATTTTTAATTAAAAAGTCAAGAGGAGTTAAAAGGTACAAAGTTCCAGGGGCACCTGGGTGACTCAGTGGGTTAAGCCTCTTGCCTTTGGCTCAGGTCATGATCTCAGGGTCCTGGGATCAAGCCCTGCATGGGGAAATCTCTGCTCAGCGGGGAGCCTGCTTCTCTTCCCCCCCCCCCCCCCCCCCTGCTTATGATCTCTCTCTTTTTCTGTCAAAAAAAAATAAAAAAGGTACAAAGTTCCAGACATAAAATAAATAAATCATAGGGATATAACACATAGCCTGGTGATTCTAGTTAACAATACTGGATTGCACTTTTGGTCATTGCTGAGAGAGTGGATCTTAAAAGTTCTCATCACAAGGAAAAAACTCAGTAACTACATATAACGGCGGACACTAACTAGATGTACCGTGGTGGTCATTTTGCAATATATACACAAACACTGAATCACTATGTTGTATATCTAAAACCAATACAATGTGGTATGTCAATTTTGCCTTTATGAAAAAAAAGAGGCAAGGAGGAAAATAAAAGTCCCCTCTCTTTCCTCTTTAACTCCTTAGTCAAGTTCAAGTCTTCCACGGCTGGGGCTCTGGCGGGAGTGGGTTTCCTCCCACCACTGTAGATTGCATGGGTTTGCCATCAAAGTTGCTCTATCCTGGCTCTGGGGTCAGCTTTCCTCTGCCCTACCTTCAACCAACCAGCGATGCCAGTGTTCAGAGGCAATGACTCCACAAGGCACCTATCCTTTGTCACCCTCTGCTTATATCCCCAGGAAAGATCTGATGTTGCAAAACACGGCAACTTAGAGTAAGTGGAGCAAGGAACAATCCATTCCTTGTTTTAAATCAAGTTGTCATAATCCAAAGGCAAGCTCCAACTTTAATAACAAACACCCAGTGTTATGACATTTTACCTTTTCCAACTATTTATGTAGGCACAAATATTGTGTTTAAATTTTAAACTATACAGTTAACATAAAACAGCCCACTTACTTAAATACAGTAAAAATAAAGCAAGTGATGCCAATTTTGCTTCCCGTTTAGGTCTCATTCTTTAAATAGATTATTCATTCAATAACTGTCCGCTGAGTGCTTGGTGTCAGACATCGAGCTTGGCACGACATACCCAAGAATGAACCAGAAACAGTCCTTGTGCTCCGAGCACTGAAAGGAAGCAGGAGGAACAAGATGGGAGTGACTTTTACATGGACGTGCATTTTCCCACCTCTAACATCTCGAGAAAGAGATACCAGAAGTGATCCGCTTTCCTTTTTCATTCTCTACCAAGTGCTGTTCTCTGGCATCAAGCAATAATGGGGTCCAAAATCTGTCCACGTGGAGCACGGGTTTTTAGCGGCTTTATAAAATCAGTTGGTGAAACACAGGCACAGAAGTGATGGAGAAAAGAGTATTTCACAGTCACCCAAAGAAAGGCAGAATGTGTGATGCTCAGGACTTGGCATCCTGACCCTTCATCCCACATTCTGATGGCAATTGGATTTTAACAAGGAGTGGGGTTTGTGGTTTGGGAAATACGGCATTTTTACTGCCTTGGGTCATATTTGAAATATTTGCAGGCATTTAAAATAGCGTAATGTTATTTTTTCCCCTGTCTTCAAAACAAAACCCACAAGCTTTTATAAGTCATAACAACAAGCATAAAATTGGAGCATTGGAAAACCCACGGGCAGGGCTTCAGAAAATCCATTCTCCCCCAGGACAAGTGTTTGGATTTGGGTACACAGGACCATGAGCTTCTTGGGGACCCACCTGACCTTGAATGACTTTGAGATCCTGAAGGAAGGGGGTAGGGCTCCAGTGGTAATACAGCCGGGAGGTCCCACCCAGCCATTCTTCAGGGCAATGACAGAAGTATACACAGGAGCTTTGCGACTTTCCTTCTAGCCAACGTGTCTTGTTTTTTACTCTAGAAATTTCTTTGAAAGAAAAAATAAAAATAATCCAGAGATTCATATTTATCTAAGCAGCCAACTCCCAAAACCCTAGAATTCTGTCCTGTGAGCCACTCTCTCTGGGGCCTGTTCTTGCCAGGTGGGAGCAAATAACAAAACCAAGAAGTGAACCAGCCTTAAAAGCAAGGGTACCCGACTTTCTGTTTTAGAACAATGAAGGGTAATCAGTTTTTGCCCAGAAGGAAATATCTAGTATGTACATGTATATTAATAGTAAATGTATAGTTATAGAGTGTACATAGAAGTTAATCTTTCTTGAGCATCTAGTAGGCCACATTCCAATTAATCATCACAATTCTATAAAATGTGTGCTATTCTTCTCCCAATTTTATTCATACAGAAAGCTGATGTACAGGGGTGCCTGGTGGCTCAGATGGTTAAGCATCTTCCTTTGGTTCAGGTCACGATCTCCAGGTCCCCGGATGGAGCCCCACGGTGGGTACAGGCTCCCGGCTCAGTGGAAGTCTGCTTCTCCCTTTGCCTCTCTCCCTGCTCATGTGCACTCTCTCTCTCTCTCTCTCTGTATCTCTCTGTCTCAAATGAATAGGTAAAATATATTAAAAAAAATAGAAAAAAAGAAAAAACTGATGCGCAGGGAGCTTAAGTGACTTGCTCAAGGCCACACAGTTAGGAGGAGGTAGGACTGAAATTTGGATCTAGACAGCTAGCTGCTGGGAAGGAGACCGAGTTTCACTACCTGCTCCATTACTTTCCCAGGGCTTGTCTGTCAAGCCCAAGTTTAAATGAATCCCTACCTCAGGTATCTGAGATTTCGAAAATCTGGTAGTGAAAGACGGTGTTTGACGGCGATCCTTCTAGTTATAAGTATTAAAAAATAACAAAATACAATTCTCAGATTATCTGGAAGATGTAAGAAGAGCAACCAAATCAAGAGTGAACCGAATTCCCTGGGGTGCCTGGGTGGCTCAGTGGGTTAGGTGTCCCACTACTGATCTTGGCTCAGGTCTTGATGTCAGGGTTGTGAGTTCGAGCCCTGCATGGAGCCTTAAAAAATAAAAATAAAAAAAAAATAAAATCAATCAATAAATAAAAAATAAATAAAACAGGTTTTCCCTATCTCCAACCTAACCATTATCCTTTCCCAAAGAGCTGCTCCTACTTTGGGAGATAATCTTTTCAAACTTTTAAATTCCTCGTCTTGGGAATGGAGGGGGAGGAGTAGAGGAAGGGGAAGGGGGAAGAGGAGGAGGGGGAGGAAGAAAAGGGGAACAGCATAAAGTCCCTTTCAAAGCTGAGTAGGTAGCATCAGTGCACAGCCAGCAGTGAGATGCTGGGCCGCCGCTGGGGGCCTCCGGAGTGTGGGAGAGTCCTCTCTGGAGGAAGGACATGGGAATGCTTTCAGCATCCTGCGATAAAAGACTTGAGAAGAAAGGCATCTCTCAATGAATGGTGCTCAAAACAGGGGGATGGCTGGACAACAAGGGAAATGGCCCTCTCAATAAAAAGCCAAAAAAGTGCCTTTTTTGTTGATCCCCTCACTGTGAAGTGCGTCTCCCCCTTCCTCCTTGACCCCTTCGCGGGCTCATCTCATTGGGCTCAGAGAAAAGGCTTCTTGTTGTAATCCCATCTGCCTGCTGCTCCTCGACATTCTTTTATCTCTGCCCAGGGCCTGGCAGTTGGACTGGGCTTTCAGCTGCCAGAAATTTTGGATTTCACATTGACTATTCCCAAGAAGGGCATCTGAGAAATGTCAGTTTACATCAAAATTGCCTTCACGAAGGAATAGCCAGAACGTTTTCTTTCCCCAGCAAGGTCAGGAAATAATTCTCTTTCCGAGATCCTGCCAATACAAACTCCAATCCACATTTGGGATATTTGATTTAAAGGGACAGGGAACACTTTGGCTTTACATTTGAAAAGAGAAAAAAGAAAAAAAGTTAATTTTAAAACGAAATTAAAGATGGAAAATTAGTAATGCTTCCTTCTTAATAGTGCTTGTCACAATGAATATTGCACCCTAACAAATTCTTAAGAACAGGGTCTGTGGCTCGGGTTAGAGCAAGGACTGTGCAGGGTAGTTAAAAATCACCCATAAAAGGGAGGAGGAAAAAAATCACCACTAAATAACAGCTTGCTGTGTGGCTGGCAAGTAAAAAGATCAGGGGAGTGGGGACGGAGCTAAGAGGATAAAGGAGAGAGAGAAGAACCTCTTAGAGAAATTACAATGACCTAACTTCCTGTTAGCACGCACAAGAGAAATTGGGAGAAAATCCGATTTTTTTTTTAACCCCGCAGGAAATCTCTGCTCAGAATGATCATTAAGCACCGGTGCATTTATTCCAAAGGTAACACTGGATTCTTGCTGTCTTGCAGGGGAAAATTCCGGCACAAGACTGGGGCAGAACCATCTGGGCTCTGCAGCTCATTAGTTCCCAGCCTGAATCCCAAGCAAGGAAGGCTTTGCCCAGCAAACCCTGTTTGTAGCGCCCCCCACCCTCCACCATGTCCTTGTGTCCTTTGTTTGCTGGATTTTTAACTAGGAGTAGGTCTGGAAGGCAGGAGGGCAGGGTGAGCAGGTCGGGTGAGAGAGCTGGGGGGTTGGGGGAATGGGAGGGTGTGTGTGTGTGTGTGTGTGTGTGTGTGTGAGAGAGAGAGAGAGAGAGAGAGAGAGAGAAATAAACAAGGAACTGACCCCTGTGGCTGGGTGTGGCCATCCTAACTGCAAGGGAGGGTGATGGCTTGGAGTTGACCACAGAGATTCTGTTAGGTTTTGAAGCCCTTGGCAGCCTTCTCTCCACTCTAATTTTTCCCTCCCTTTCCCTCAGCAAATACCTTCAGGTCAGCTTATTTTCCCTTTTCAGCAAGAGTGTGAATCCTGAAGCTAGCTAGGCCTTTCTAGAATCAAAATGAGATGCTAAGAGTCTAGCTAAAAATCCTGACAAGGGTCAGCCCTTGACCACAGGGTAAGGTGTGGTCCTCACCGTAGCTCAGATGCAGGGGGACTGTTTCAATTGTCATCCAGACAAGGACATTTCTGAACGTAGATCTGGGGCCTTAAGAATGCCAGGGCAAAGGCCATATGCAGAGGCTGTCCCCGGCACATAGGGACACGCTGTCACTAGCTCAACAGGCCCATGCCATCCGCCTACCTCCTCAGCCTTCTCCCTTGCTCTCTGCTATGTTGTGCTGGATTCTCCGTTGTTCTATGTGCCCTGTCTCACTCCAGGAGCTCGATACCTCCTCCTGGCACACCCTTTTTGTCCATCTCACTGGCTGGCGTCTGTTTATCTTTCCCGGAGTCCTGCTCTGTCCAAGGAGGCTCTCTCTGTGGCTCTCATGACCATAGCAGGGCTCACTCAAGGGTCCCCAAAGACCAAGGGGGCAGCTGAACTATGTAATCACTGCTGGGTGCCATGAATGGACGGTACCAGCAAATGGATGGAAGAATGAATAAAAATCCCCCATTTGTCTTAGCTAAGGCTGTCGGAACAAAACAGCATACTAGGTGCACTTCAGCAACAGAAACTGATTTTCTCCCCGTTCTGGAGGCTGCAAGTCCCAGAGGTCAGGGCCAGAACGGGTTCAGGTGAGAGCCCTGTTCCTGGCTTACAGAGGGCTGCCTTCTCGCTGTGTCTCCACATGGCAGAGAAAGGGAGAGCAAGCTCTCTAGTGTCTTCTAATAAGGGCATGAATCCTATCACAGGGGCCCATCCTCATGACCTCACCTAAACCTAATTCCCTCCCAGAGCCCCTATCTCCAAATACCTCCTATTGGGGGTTAGGGCTTCAACATGTGAAATTTGAAGGGGATGCAATTCAGCCCATTGCTTTTTAAAAGCTATTTATTTTGAAATATGTATAGACTTGCAGGGAGTTGTAAAAATAATAGGGGGGGTACCCTTCACCTAGTTCCCACCCCTGCGGTATCAAAACCCAGACATTGTCATTGGTATAACTCAACATCCTTACGGAGATGTCACCAGTTTTATATACACTTTATATCTGTGGTGTGTGTGTGTGTGTGTGTGTGTGTGTGTAGCTCCACACAATTATATCACATGTGTAGACTCATATAACTACTACTGCAATCAAGACACAGGACTGCTCCATCACCAAAGGACTCGTTGTGCTACCTTTTTATAGTAAGACTCAATCCATCTCATGGCCATTGCCATCTTGTCCCCAATCCCTGGGAGCACTGATTTGTTCTCCATTTCTGTAATTTTGTCATTTCTAGAAAGCAGTATTGGCAAAATCATATGGTATGTTGTGTGTTTTTTAAAATCACGCAGTATGTACCCTGAATTTTATTAATTTATTTTAAAAGATTTTACTTATTTCACAGAGGGAGAGAGAGCATAAGCAGGGGAAGAAGGAGAAGCAGGCTCCCCAGTGAGAAGGGAGCCTGATGCGGGACTCGATCCCAGGACCCTGAGACCATGACCTGAGCTGAAGGCAGGCACTTAACCAACTGAGCCACCCAGGAGCCCCCATAGCCTGATTTTTAAAGATAGTTCATGTGAGGCTTCTTTGATGTGGCTGCCACCAGCTACATGTGTCCCTTCTGGGTCATGATCCGACATAAATTGTACTGATGTTTTTCCAACAACTTCCCCATGATATCAGTGGTCATAAAGGACCTGGAGGGCTTTGTTTGGGGCTAGGAGTGCTACTTGCACATTCAGGGGAGGATGCCAGAGCTTCCCAAGGGGTCTGGAGATGCCCCGTCTCAGGCACTGACAAGAGGGACACCGCCAAAGCCCCTTGCCTTGCTATTTGCTCCCCAGCCCCAGAGACACAAGCCACTTGGGAGCAAGTGCATGCTGCCAAGCCCCTCTGGGTCCTCCTGTGCAGGGACTGCCCACTTCTGGGTGACAGAAAAAAACTTACACCCTTCGCTAACTAGGACAGAAATATTTCAACATTTTAACCATCTTTGAGCTGGTATGTTCTGGTATGTTCTTACTATGTATCACCTTTTCAATGTCCTGTTCAAGGTCTGTCTTCTCATCTCCTGGAGGTCAGGTGCCTTCTGGTACTTGTCCTATTGCCAGCACCCAGCTCCATGTCAGCATGCAGTAGGCACGCAGAGCGCCTTTGCCGAATGAGTAAGTGGGACTCTGTTCTGCGGGCAGCTTGTTAAATCTAAACTGATTCCTCTTAAGAAACTATTCATTTATTTCCCCCAAAGATGCTTTCCGCTCAAATTCCACTAGATTTTTATTTTTTAAATCACAGAAGAGGGGAATGTGTCAGCAGCTGCTCGTCTAAATGGGCTGGTGATGGTGTTCCGTGTCTCCCGCCCTTCTGGCTATTTTGAAATAAGCACAGGAAATTACGTAAACTGCCAATAGGAGTCCAATAGTGGGGACTGGGAGGCAGGCTTATTTGCTTTCCCAATTTTCTGCTCCCCTACCAAGGAAACACATGGAGCTGTGACCTTCCATATGTTTTTATTGCATGTCAGAGATAAGTGTTTCAACAAGCTGGAAGCAACAGGTTGAGCGTTTCCTCCCCACCCCCCCATTTCATCTGAAGCTGCTGCAAGCACGCTTGGACCCAGGCGAGAGACCAAACATCCTCCCATGGCACTAGACCTTCTCAGAAAGTTCAGGACTCCTACCCCTTTAACCATTTATTCTGGAAATCCTCACTGACTTGCAGGGCTGGATTAGGTGAACCCCTGGCCCCCAGCACCCTGAGCTGACCTCTCCTGGCACTGACTACACTCTAATGGAATTGACTGTTCTCTGGGCTGTCACCCACACCAGACTGTAAACCCAAGGGAGACTACAGCCCTCTTTGTTTTCTTCCCTACCTTGTCACAGCATCTGGCTTAGTATCCGACAACCCAGGAGATGGGCCCAGTGTGTATTTGTTAGATGAGTGAATGAGAAGGGAAACAAGAGAATTAACCAGAGTTTTATGACAGTCACAAAGCCTTTTGTGACTTTTGGGCACCTGTGTACATTCTGAGTCTTATTGCAACAATCAGCAGAGACCACTGTCGTTGATCCTACAAACTAGTAGTTCTCAAGTTTGAGTGTGCATTAGAACCACCCGGAGGATTTGTTAAAATACAGATTGATGGGCCCTATTCATGTAGTTTCTGATTCAGTTTATTGTGGGTAGGGCTTGAGATCCGCATTCCTACCCCATTTCCAGGGGATGTTGATGTTGCTGTAATGGGACCCCAGTTTGAGAACCAGTGTGATAATAAACAGAGGGATTGCATTATAAGTATGTTTCTTTTAACACTCAGATTTATGGAGGGGTTTAAAGATTTATTTATTTGTGTGAGAGAGAGTGAGCGAGTTACGGGGAGGAGGGATAGAGGAAGAGGGAAAAGGGGAGCAGACCCCCTGCTGAGGGTGAAGCCAGATGCAGCACCCCATCTCACCACCCAGAGGTCATGACCTGAGCTGAAATCAAGAGCCTGATGCCCAACCGACTGAGCCACCCAGGTGCCTCTGGGCGGGGGGAGGGATTAAAAAAATGGCAGTGTTACTGCTTATGATGTAAAATCAGCATTATTAATTAAAGTGTGATTTGAGGAACTTAGGAATCTGTAGCTTTGACTTTGTGGGAGAAAAAGAGATGGGCCTTTCATCAATATAAATTTTGTATTTGAAAGGCACATGAAAGAAAAATCATGGCCTCTGGAGCCAGTGACACTTGACTCTGAATTTCACTTCACTGCTGACTGGAAAGGAAAACTGGGGCAAATTATTTGCTCTCTTAAGATCTCAGGATCTGGAAGATGGGGACAGTAAGACACTTCTCACAGCTGCTAGCAGAAACAGTAAAAAAACAAAAGTATTCCTTCCTAGTCAAGGATGAATTGGTTTATGAGACCAAAGGAGTGAATTTTTGTAGTAAGGAATATAGTGTTTTCTGAAACTCTTCCACACCTAAATTAGAAGTAACAAAGATTTTATAGGAAAATTTGTGTCAATGTCACTGAGCTTAGCTAGTAAGAGTTTGAGTAGAAAGGGACATTTGTACAAGAAAAGTGACTTGTTACTAAGAAGATGCTCAAGAAATGATGGTTGGAATACTATGCAGCCATCAAAAGAAATGAAATCTTACCATTTGCAATGACATGGATGGAACTAGAGCGTATTATCCTTAGCGAAATAAATCAACTGGAGAAAGACAGCTATCACATGATCTCCCTGATATGAGGAAGTGGAGATGCAACGGGGGTGGGGGTTAAGGTGGTAGGAAAAGAAAAAATGAAACAAGATGGGATTTGGAGGGAGAAAAACCAAAATAAAAAAAAAATTTGGAAGAAATGATGGTGTACTAGAAAACCTGAATGCAAGTGAGCAGTGTAAGCATAAAAATGGTGAATAAATCATATGGGAAAGATTTTCTTTACTTGCATATTCGTTATTTGAGAACCTGTAGGTAACAGCTGTGAAGGGAAGCTGGTACTGTGGTAACGTGGAAAATATCCGTCAATGACATGACTATTTCGAAGTTCTTACTGAAATCCTTCCTTGTTTAGCATCTGTCTTGCTCAGCAGGTCACAGTCTTAGTTGGTTCCCAGTCTTGCTGTCCATTGGATAACCACCCAGCAAACAAGCAATCCCCTAGAAAACCAACTTGAACGTGAACAGCAAATCTTACAAATGGCACAGGATTTCCCAGAGTTGATGAAAAGACATTGGAGAACTATTTCAGTAACACGGAAACAGGGATCTAGCAAGGTTGGATAAATTTACACCTGAAGAAGAGAAAATCCAGAAGGGTGATGTTCTAATAGTTTCAAAAGAAAATTATTGGGCTCTCAAAGGATAGTGGCACACCCTGAGAAAAATGATAAAACCTAGTTTTGCACAGTTGACTCTTTTTGATAAAACTGCTGAAGCCAAATAGGAAGGGATGACATTGTATTGGGTTAGCACATATTTTGTCAGAAATATTATGTTAAAATCCCACATGAGTCTTACTTTTTCTAAGAATTAGTATCCCTTACAATTTTGGCCCAATTAAGGGTGACCAACTACAGCTTGATGGCCAAGTCTAGCCAGCCATGGGATTTTGTAAATAAATCTCTATTGGAACCACATATGCTCATTCATGTACTTCCTGTCCATGGCAGCTTCTACGCCACATTTGGAGACTTCTGTAGTTACGGCAGAGATTTTACTGACCACAAAGGCAAAAATATTTACTATCTGGCCCTTTACAGAAAAAGTTTGCTGACTCCTGACCTAATTTTAAGAAAATAAACTTTTTTTCTTCATTAAAATTTTTTTTAAAGACCTAGTTCTTTTTAAGATTGATTTATTTATTCAAGGGGGGAGGGGCAGAGGGAAAGGGAGAGAGAGTCTCAAGCAGACTTTGCATGGAGCAAGGAGCCTGACGTGGGGCTTGATCTCATGACCCTGAGATCATGATCTGAGCCAAAACCAAGAGTCTGATGCTTAACATCTGCGCCAGAGGCGCCCCTAAAGATCTAGTTCTAATAAAAGTTTTTCCTCCATTATTTACACTTATATTTTGATTTCCATTGTAAGTTGATTGATTCTAGGTGATACCTGCCCCTTTCCCCCTCCCCAAATCATCCTTAGCTGATGAGGAAACCCTGGAATTCAGGACAACACATGACTGTTCATAACAATGAACTATTGCTGGATCCCAATTTAAGAACGCAGAGACCAAACTAAGTGTTTGACTCGTGGTATTGTTACTTCTTAGCTATGAGTGCCGGCAAACTAGTTAGCCTCTCTGGGCCTCAGGTTCCTCCTCTGTCCAGTGGGGATTACAGCATTGAGCTTACCCAGTTGGTGAACTAAAACAAGATAATGAGGGTCAGGTTCTTAGCCCAGTCACTGGTGCACATATACACGTACAGTGCTGGCTGTTCTAATTTCTATTTCCCTGAAGTCTGTTTGGTTTGGAGTGGCAGCTTACACCGCCTGCATTCCAGGCTCTAAGTTCCCCTGGGCATTCCCTGAGTTGCTTGCTCTAAGGCCGATGTCTACCCCTATGGTTGATAAAGCCCTACTTTACCAAACTAACCAGCCTGCTCTGTTTCAAAAGTCAGGGATGCATTAAGCACTGAACTTCACTGTTAAAGGTGTTTCTTTTAGTGGATTGATGTCATACATATGTGCAACAAGCAGCAGTAAGGAAACTTTCCTACGTGTCCGACGCCAGCAGGGAGATGCAGCCCAACCCAGCACATGTATAAATGTTCCCAGATGCTCTGATTTCCAGAGGGGTGGTGCTTTGTCACCAGGGGCAGTGGACAAACATGAACGTGGCATGGTGGTGACTGTAGTGAGGGTGGTAATCAGCAGCCCAGGGGAGAAGCAAGATGATTTCCTGACTAGATCATGGGGGAGGAACAATACTGGTTTTATCTCCCAGACCTTGTCCTCACTCCTAATACTCACAGAAACAGTTCTCATTAAGCTCCCCTGGTAGGCAGTTCCCAAATCAGCCCCAACAATCCCGCCTCTTTGGATTCATGCCACGTATAATTCCCTGCCCTCTACTGAGTATGGACCGGACCTAGTGACTTTCTGCTAACCAACAGAAACTGGGAAGGTGATGGGATGTCACTTCTGAGGTCAGGTTGCAAACATGTCTAATGTCTTCTACCTTGCTAGCAGATTCTTTTATTGTCATCCCGACTTGTTTGTTTTCATGAAACAAGGTGCCTGACATTGGGAGAGACCTAAGGAACTAAAACCCAACAGTCCTCAGTGAACCTGCCAACAACACGGAAGCAGATCCTTCCCCAGGCAAGATTTCAGATGAACCTCTAGTCCTGACTGACAACTTCATTCTAGCTGGTGAGTGACCTTGAAACAGAGAACCCAGCTGAGATTCCTGACCTGCACACACTCTGAGATAATGAATGTGGGTTGTTTTAAGCCACCAAGTTTTGGGGCAATTTGTTATGCAGCTATAGGTAACTAATGCAGATTTCTTCCTTAAAGTTAAAAAGTAGAGGAAAGGCCTGCATTTTTGCAGAAGGTTGGTGTTTAATTAGATTCTCACTTGATTTTCTCTCAGTTCTTATTCTAACGCTGTGCTATATTTCAGGACAGCACATAGCTGATAGACTAGTCTGTCTAACACAACCTCTGATTTCACCAGACACCTATTTAAAAACATTTCCTGGCTCACACTGGCTGATGGAAAGAAGCTCAACTTTTCCATTTGGTGAACAAGGATCACTTGGACGTCTATCGTCTACCAGCCGCTAGAACGATCGTCCTAAAACACCAATTAGCACATGTTACTCTTGTACTTAAAAGCCTTTGTTGGAGCCCTGCTACCAACCAGATTAAATCTGTGCCCTGCAGCATGGCAGTCAGATTTTGCCGTGATCTCGCTACCCCGCCTTCCTGCCTCACACTTAAAATTTCCGCAGCACGGAAGAGCTTGTCCCATGCACCTAATCTGTGTCTTTGACCCATGGGCTTTCTCTTGCCCTCCATTACTATATTCTCTTTTCCATTGTCCAAATCCCCTTCTCTGGAAAATTCATACTTGAAGATTCAGCTCAGATCCTCACATAACAAAAAGGAAAAAGGAAGAACCCAAAATACACTCATGTATTTGGATCAACATAGACCATCTCTGGAAGGATCCAGAAGAAACCAGTGACACTGGTTGACTCTGGGAAGTGGCACTGAGTGGATGTGAGGGGTAGAGGTTGGAAGAGAGAATTTTCACTGTAAACCTTTTTTTTACTTTTGTAATTTTTTGGCATATGAATATGCTTATCTATTCAAACTCTAAATAAACCAATTACAATGAAGGAGAAATGTTAATTTTTGGACTCATCTTTGCTGGGAAGCCTTTTCTGACTCTCACATACTGAGGAGATAGCGTGATGATTTATATACTTATCTGTCAACCTCTCTAGTGTCTGAAGTCATAGAGATCAGGGATCATCCCCTCCCACATGGTCCAGCACCATGCCTGCTATTTCACAGGCCCTCAAAATATCTGAGGAGTAAAAAGCTACAGTTCCTCAGCACTCCTCAGCTAGACTTGCTCTACTCCTCATTCTCCAGATCCCTCCTCAGAGAGGCATTCCCTGACCACCTAATCTGGTCAGACACCACTGATGGTCTCTGCTGTGATACCGTGCGTTCCTGCATGGCACATACTGCAAACTGTCATGACTTAAAAAAAAAAAAAAGGATTTTATTTATTTATTTTAGAGAGAGAGAGACACAGCACAAGCAGGAGGGGCAGAGGGAGATGGAGAGAGAGAGAGAGCTTCAAGCAGACTCCAAAGCTACGAGTAGAGCCTGACTTGGGACTCATCTTAGGACCTCGAGATCATGACGTGAGCTGAAACCAAGAATCGGATGCTTAACCGATTGCACTGCCCTGTCATGATTTTTACGTGCTGAATTATCTCTCTGTCCTCCTGGCCCATGAGCTCCTTGAGGGCTGGGACTATGCCTACCTAGTTTTCTACTGTTTTTGCAATGTCTTGAGCAATGTCTGTCACACACTGGGTAAATACTGTAGGAAATGTGATTTACTGACTGACTAAACAGACGAATGAAAGAATACCACTTCATCTCCATCAGAGTGACTGTTCGAGTGTCTAATAGGCTCTCAAAACTATTTGTTGAATGAATGAATAATGTAAGAGAGGACATTTAATCATGATCATACTGATAAATGAAAGTAACTCATTACATGGTTCTCTCAACCCCTTAATATCAGCTCATGGAAAAGAATAGCTTCCTTCAATTCCATTTAAATTATTCAGAATAAAGGAAAGGAAGTAGGCTCTCGAGGGACATGCTAGAATATCCTTGTCTGATTGTGTGCGTGTGTGTGCATGGGTGTGTGTGTATGAGAGAGACAGAGAGAGAGAGAGGTTAGCCTGCAGGTCTAACTCTTGGTGAAGCGCCTGTCCATAGACTTGGGGTTGGGGGGGTTGGTGACAGGGGACTGGACTAGTTCTATGGTTCTCTGTGCAAATATGCTGCACAGGTAATCTGGTTTTCCTCAAAACCAGCAATTTAGAAGTTGGGATACTTACTTAATATGGGTTTTAAAGCGATACTGTTTTGGATTTTATTTATTTTTTGGGGGGGTGGAGAAGTTTCCTTCCCTTTTTTTTTTTTTTTAAGATTTTATTTATTTATTTGACAGACAGAGATCACAAGTAGGCAGAGAGGCAGGCACAGAGAGAGGGAGTGGGGGAAGCAGGCTTCCTGCCGAGCAGAGAGCCCGATGCAGGACTCAATCCCAGGACCCTGAGATCATGACCTGAGCCGAAGGCAGAGACTTAACCCACTGAGCCACCCAGGCACCCGTTTTGGAATTTAAAACTGATGCATGCATTGCAAAGAATTTCAAAGCTAAAGAAAATGTAAATAAGAATAATCTCACCATCATGGTGGCCTATTTTTTTTTCTTACATATATGTGTTTTAGATTCATTCTCTCCCTTCCCCTGCTTCCTCCCTCTCTCCTACCTTCCTTCTCTTTAACACACTTTGATTGCTTTATATTCTGTCCTGAACATTATCTGTCAACATTAAATGTGTTTTGACAATTACACTGGAAAGAACTGTATATTATTCTTCTGGTGAATTTTCCCCAATCCTTTATATCAGTTGTTTTCTCCTTATTGCTACAATCATTCTATAATTAAACAATATACAATTTAACAGTGAATAGCTTCGACTTTAACTTTGCATTTCCTTTCACTAGATTTATAAAAGTGGCATTATGGGCTCAACGAGAACAAAAAACATACTGTTTACAGGTACGGCCAAATTAATTGTGGTCCTAATCCCATTCATACTCTTTTTACCATCGCTGATATTAGTACACTGTTATCCTGTAATACTTTAATATTCAATGAGAAAGGATCAATTAAATATGTTTATCATTGATATCTCTTCTTCTGGAAATTCATTTTCCCCCATTCATCTATCTTTTCTGGAGCTTAAATACTTAAAAATTCAATTAAACTTATGTAATTATTAATATTGTCTTTGTGCTTGATTAGACTTCCAATTAAAAGTAATATTTGAAGTACAATAGATAGAGTCATTAGATGGAAATAATCAGGCTGGACTAAACTACAAAAATAAAAATGTTGTACATTGACAACTCACTTACCCTTCAGCGGATTTATGATTCCATTGGAACCCTCTGGAATTTCAGGTACCTGAATAGAAATGAAAGAATGGATTTGAGAAGCTTTTATCAGGATGAAAGATCACACTCTGAGGCAGTGATGCTCAAGGTATGGTACAAAGACAAAACTCAACAAAGTCAGCTGGAGGGGCCTGTACTGGGTGTGTTGGGCCCTCTCCCACACTTACCAAATTAGATTATCCTCTTAGCAAGGCCCAGGAATTTGCAGGTTACCCAAGGTGTCCTGCAGTTTAAGAATTCCTACTGATGTCATTTTGAGGACTCCCAGGGCGCTTTACTCACAAGGCAGGCGGCCTGATACAGTGCGCATGCCGGGAGTGAGGTGCCCCTCCCTCAGAACTGTGACCATCAGGCCTCCGCTCCAAGCGCAAGGTTTCCCTCTTTGGTTATGAGATCCTGATTACAGTCGGACGGAAGCCATGCATTCTAGGGATCTAGGTAAAATAAACGCAATACTCAAGAGGACAGTCTTTAATTTGAGAAGCTATGGAGATGATCTGGAGCCTTTCACACCAAGGGGCGAGCTGATCTTTGACTTGGGGGTGAGGCAACAGCGGGGCAGGTGTTGGGCAAGTGTGATGGGGGAGTGGGGCTCCCAGAGCAAGGTGGAGATGGACCCTGGATGGGAAGGAGAATGCTTGCCCCAGAAAACAAGAGGCAGAGCCTCAGAGAACTACCTTGGGTAATACATGCAAAGGGAAAGGGTCTTCTTAGTGGTGTTCTTCCAACCCTGTTGCTCATGTGGCTCCCAGAATGTTTTTGAAAAATTACTCATTCCTGACATTTTTTTTCCTTTTTTCCCCCAAAGATTTTATTTATTTATTTGACAGATACAGATCACAAGTAGGCAGAGAGGCAGGCAGAGAGAGAGAGGGAAAGAGAAGAGGAAGCAGGCTCCCTGCTGAACAGAGAGCCCAATGTGGGGCTCAATCCCAGGACCCTGGAATCATGGCCAGAGCTGAAGGCAGAGGCTTTAACCCACTGAGCCAACCAGGGTCCCCTATTCCTGACATTTTAAAATGGAGGGCTATCTATTTCATCATAACGTTTCAGAGTTTTGCAATTTCTAGTTTTATTCACTCTTCAATTCATATGGGAGAAGATTAATAGTAAAGATTGGACACCTTGCTCCTTTCGCTGTTTCCATTTCAGCTTCTGCACAGAATTTACTACAATGTAGTGTCTTTTAATGCTTGAAAGGCTTTTTATTGATCACTCTTGTCACAATTTCCAAGTTGAACTTGGAAATCTTTAGTATTT
Source organism: Taxidea taxus jeffersonii (assembly GCA_003697995.1). Taxonomy (NCBI): domain Eukaryota; kingdom Metazoa; phylum Chordata; class Mammalia; order Carnivora; family Mustelidae; genus Taxidea; species Taxidea taxus. The sequence goes on from RCUC01151380.1 coordinate 19,241, forward strand.
TCAGTGAATTTGATGCTCCAAATGTTAAACAATTTCTTCTATGTTGAACTGTCATTGTGATTTTTTGTCTTTGTACTAAATTGCTCGAAACAACAATATATGATAAGTTTAGATAAACAGTTACGAAACATGGGAAGTAAAACTTTATTGGAACTATGTATCTTGCATGAGATGAATGGGACTTCTCCCTCCTATTAATTCCTGAATATTTCTGATTGTCCAAATGAGATGGTATCAGTTCATCATCCATTTTATTATCTTTTTTTTCTTTTAATCATACTTATAAGTACTGCAAAACTTTGTTCACATAAGTAGTGGGAAAGGAAAGTTTTCTTATAGCAACATCACTCAATTCTTCAAACTCTTCTGGGGTATTTGCCAAAAATTATAGGGTGATCTATCATCAAAAATTATTTTTAATGATCTACTAACTGACAACTCCATCAGATCCTTCTTCAATTTTGTTGAAAGCAAAGAGTTGAAAAGGATTTGTAACCCAATCATTAGAATCATTCACTTTCTCAACACTAACAGCTAGATCCTGAATCACTCCTTTGTTTGGAGTCCTGGATTGTTTTTAGCCTGGGGGACTGCTTGGTGGTAAGCTTCTGGATGGGTGAGAGGTGGGCCTTTCTTTTGTAAAAGGGGAAGGACACAGCTGTGAAAGGGAAGTTCAGAGAGGGGACCAGCTGGGGCCTGAGGCACTACCCCAGGGGCAGCCTTCCCTTTGTGTCCCTGGCAGCCTGCAGGAAGTGTGGCCTGAAGTTAAGCAGTTGGAGGCCCTAGAAGGAGAAGCAGCCTGCCACAGGCTGGTCCTGGGAGAACAGTTTGAGCAGCATCTAGAGAGAAGTTGACAGTCTGGAAAGGATTCCTTTAAAACGGTTCATGCCAAAGTCACCCTTAAAAATTCTTTGTGGCAAAGCTATTAGGGTAATAATAGATTCAGACAAGAATCATCAATGGAAGTGAGAAATGGTGAAGGGCAGTTACAGGGTCTCAAGGTGTCTGCCCGCAAAGCATGAATGAATGACTCATTAATTCCCAGGTACAAAATACTTACAGAGTAATTTTATGGTGGAGAAACTGGCAGACACTATGTAAGGGCAGACACAGTATCTGGGTACCCACTGAGAGCAGGCATGGAGGAAAACATACCATCGTTTCTGGGCTAGTCTGCCTCAAAAGCAAAACCTGAATCTAATCATGGGGAAACATTTAGATAAATCCAAATTGATGCAAATTCTGCAAGGAAAAGACCTGAAGAGACTTGACAGCTAAATGCCACCCATGACTGGGATTAGATCTGACCTATGAAGTACCTTCCTGGGATCATCAGAGAAATGCTAGGGAAATGTACAGATTAGAAGCTATTGTCTCATGGCTGTATTGTGGTTATATAGTAAGGACACTTAGTTTTAGGAAACATAGATGGAATATTAAGGGATATTAGGACATCATCTCTGCAAGTTACTTTAATTAAAAAAAATCTTAAAAAGATTTTATTTGAGAGACAGAGAGAAGAGAGAGTGAACTAGGGGAGAGGCAGAGGGAGACAGAATTTCAAGCAGACCCCGTACTAAACCCTGACCCAATTGTGGGGCTCAATCCCACAGCTCTGAGATCATGACCTGAGCCTAAATCAAGCGTCAGACACTTAACCGACTGAGCCACCCAGGTGCCCCTCTGCAAGTTACTTTTAAATGGTTCAGGAAAACAAATATAAGTATATATATTAAGAGGGAAATAAGAGAAATTTTAAAAGTCTAAATGAAGAGTACACCTGCCTACTCATTATACTATTACTGAAGATTTTCTGAATGTTTGAAACTGTAAAAAATATAAGACATTAACAAATTTTAGGGGTACCTGGGTGGCTCTGGTTGGTTAGGCATGTGCCTTTGGGCTCAGGTCATGATTCCAGGGTCCTGGGTTGGAGCCCCACATCAGGCTCCCTGCTCAGTAGGGAGACTGCTTCTCCCTCGGCCTGCCATTCCCACTGCTTATGCTCTCTTTCTCTCATATCTTAAAGAAAATATTTTTTATGCTCCTGGGGAGCTGTGATCCCCTTGTTTGAAAATCACGAATTCTTTTTGGAAGCTCCATAGACAGAGATGAAGCTTAAGGAGCCCAGAGCTGGTGTGGACCAACAAAAAGATTCTTGAAGAATGAGGAGGTCCTCACTTTGTAATGGAGATGTATGTGAGGGATTGTCCAAGAAGAGAGCAGAGACATTCCTTTGCAGATGGATAATGAGATTTTTATGTGTATGCAAAGGGAGGGTGTGTGAAGGAAGGTTGAGTAACTACCATAGATATAGTGGGAAACCCCCAAATCTGAGACAGACATAAGAAAGAGACAGAGGCTAGGCTATGGTGTCTGGTGTTCATCTTTGGTATTTTTCATTGGGAAAAATGATGATGACTCTTATTCAGTGTAGCCAAGGGGATAACCTCTATCCTGGTCAGGACCAGATTCTTCTTGTGTGCATCCAACCATAATATGATCTGATCTCATTTGGACTCTTGCCTGCTATGATATGTATTTCTCAATTCAAGGTCTTTACTGTGAAATATTTAAGTCTCTACCAGTCAATTTCTGCCACAGGCTTTGCTTCCTTCCCACTGACTTGACAAATGGTGGTTATTGTTGTATCAAGTTGTAGATCTGCTTCTAACTAGTGCCCTCATCTCAGTCCAAATTCTTGACCTACATATTTTCCCCACAACAATTACTTGGATGGTTATATTTTAAGTAAGAGAAGGAAGATTGGCCTTATCTCAATGACTGATTGATTGGTAATGGGCCTCTTGGTGTCCTCCATTAAATATGCTTTTGCTGCCATTTCGGCGCTCAGTGGTTGAGGCTGCCATGACTGATGAGTGAGGTTTGCTATGGCCCTGAGAAGAATGAGGCTAATATTCTGGCTATATGGGGGTTAGCAGTCTCTGTGGTGGCCCCCAGTAAACCCCTTCCTGGTATTCTTTCCTTTGAGTGTAGGCTGGACCTAGTGAGTTGCTTGGAATCAAGAAAATACAGTAAGAGTGAAAGAATGTTGCTTCTGTGATTAGGCTTCAAAAGATTATGACTTCCATCTTGCTAACATAGTCTCTTTCTCTCAATGGCTTCATGAAACAAGATGCCTTTTTGAAGAGGCTCATATAACCAGGAACTGAGAGTGGCCTCCAGACTATAGCTGGCAAAGAACTCGTGCTCTCTGTCCAACATTCCTTGAGGAACGGAGTCCTGCTTTCAGATGAAACCCCAGCCTGGCTGACACCTTGAGGGTACGTAGCCATGTCAGAGAGCCCAAAGTAGAGGATCCACCTAAGCAGGCTGGATTCCCGACCCACACAAACTGTAGGATGATAAATGGGTGCTCTTTTCTGCTGGTAAGTTCCAGAGTAATTTGTTATGCAACAATAGATAATATACCACGTATTTTCCAGCCTTTGTTTAACCATTTTATGTACATTACTGTGGTACAAAAAAAAAACAACAACAGTAGGGGCAACACCACACACTTAACAAACAGCAAGAAACTACAGCTGAATTGAAAGATGGTATAAATTACCAAGAGCAGTCACAAGAACTCAAGACACAGCCATTGGACGCCATTTAGTGGCCAACAGTCCTAGAGAACTCAGGCAAGTTTGAGTTCAAGTGTTCCGCTGCTTGGTCCAGTGTAGTTTGTAAGGCTTCCCTGCTCTTGTCCTGGCCCTCTAGCAGGATTGCTTGCTTATCTCTCTTCTCTGCCAAAACACAGGTTTCATAAGGACATAAGGACTGGGTCTCTTATTTGCAGTTATATTGCCCACACCTGGCATATTGCCTGGTACATATGAGGCTTCAGGAAGATATATTTATTGAATGAATAAATGTTTATGTTTCTGAGAATGTCAATAAGTCACAAAATTTTGCCACACATTTTAAAAAAACAAAAGCACCAGAAATGGTTACAATAAAGATATGTGTGTGCAAAAAGGGGTCAAGTCTTCCTATCTGGCCAATTCACTCATTTAGGGCATCTAATTCCCTGATAATGTCAGTTAAGTGGGGCATTACTGTAATAAGTACCATTAATTATTCATTGCTAACACAGTGCTCAAGGTCAAATGAAATCTGATGGAAAATCTCTTCACTGTGAAAAAAAAAAAATCACTTGCTGATTGTTATCACAACTTTCGCTGCTGCCCTATAAAGCTTATCTCCTTCCAGCATGCTCAGGAGGGACCAGAGCCACTAAGTTCATTTCATGGAAAATAAGACAGTTTCATTTATCTGATTGCACATTTCTCTGTTGTTGGGAGTTTCCTTCACTTATAAACAATATTATTTTTGTTTTGAACTATTATAAAGAGAGAAGGAAATAAGTTATGGTAGGATAGAGGCAGAATAAATGAAAATAGGTTATTTTTGTGAAAAAGAAACCTAGAAAGCAAGTACTACCAAGCTTTTGAAATCAACCCTTGAATGCCAAGTGTTAAGTTAACCAGCATAAAACCCACAACTTAAACTAAAGAGATGAATTTAACATTTGCTTAGCTGGCAAAATGGCAAATGGCGTGGAGGCTTTAATTTGGCAAGAACCAGAAATGACTTTTAGGCTTCTTCTCCTGTTGGTCTGTGTTAAGAAGGATACTGAGGTCCAGTGGAGGAGCACCATAATTGACTAAGGATGGCACAGAGCCTATAGTAGACATATTAATCAGTGTAGAGATGAGCCTTAGATTTTTCTGATGAAATACAGTTAGTCAATTTCAGGGTCATTTGTGACTCAATGGAATCTAATTACTGTTTATTTTCCATATTTCAATAGTACGACCAGACATGTTTCCAGATTCACAGAACTTTTAGAAACAAAACAAAACAAAACTCTGCTCTTCTAGCCTAGGCTTGGTTTATACTCACTTACTTTCAACAGGTTATTTTAGCTTAGGGAAGGATTTCAGGCTCTGAAATGTTATCAGGTTACCCATGAGTGAAAAACAAAGCCCATAAAAAAAAATAAATCATTTTTCAAAGGTGACAGAATCCACTGATGCCTCTGGCTTACGTGTCTGTACTTCACCATAAAGCAATAACTGTATGTCCACTGCTGATCTGCTTTAATCTTAAGATAAATAAAACCTGTTAGAGCAGAAACTGGGAATAGGGTGGTCAAAGGGTGAACAGCATTGCTAGTACTTTGTTCTCACAGTGCACATGATGTCCTTGGGGCATCTAGCCCTTTGCTCACCTACACTGGTGCACCAGGCCTTTAAAAAAAATGTATGTCAAGACCAAAGGAGCTGAAAACACTTTATAACAGGTCATCAAACTTGTAATTGTAGATTGCATAAAGACAGTGAATATTTTTATTTTATTATTTTTATTATTTAATTTTTTTTAAAAAAGATTTTATTTATTTGTCAGAGAGAGAGAGAGCACAAGCAGGCAGAGAGGCAGGCAGAGGCAGAGAGAGAAGCAGGCTCCCGGCTGAGCAAGGAGCCAGATGTGGGACTCAAACCCAGGACCCTGGGATCATGACCTGAGCCGAAGACAGCTGCTTAACCAACTGAGCCATCCAGGCATCCCTTATTTTTATTTCTTTTAGAAGATTTTATTTATTTATTTATTTTTGAGAGAGAGCAAGCAAGAGAGAGCATGAGTGGGATCAGGGACAGAGGGAGGAGCAGACTCCCCACTGAGCAGGGAGTCGGATGTGGGGCTCCATCCCAGGACTCCAGGATCATGACCTGAGCTGAAGGCAGACGCTTAACCAACTGAGCCACCCAGAAGCCCCAAACAGTGAATACTGTTAGAGAACAGCTTGTAAAACCCTTTCTTCTCACTCACTGTGAGACCTGAGGTGCCTGACACCTGAGAGCAGGACCATAGGTCCCTTTTGTTGGGCAGCTCCACAGACTGCCTGAATATCATATCCTGCATGGTGTCCCCCCTGGATACACTGTGTCATTGTGATCACCTTCTCCTTCCCCTAAATATAAAGTC
>RCUC01151382.1:0-55685 GCA_003697995.1 Taxidea taxus jeffersonii
TTGCAGTGTAACTCAAAAGAAAATATCACCCTTTTCTTTCCTGAAGATGGGAGAGATAACTCTCTGGGGAGATTGGAAGATAGAACACTGAACTGAAATTTTTAAACACAGCGTCCTTCACGCTGTCCCTTTCTATTTTATTTTATGAGCTGTTTGTCTCTAACGTGGTGTTCCCTGCCCGCCCTTCCCGATGCAGGAGGAGGGAACTAACATTGATTGAATGTATCTGGTAGCTGGGCACTGGGCTCTTTAATGATCTTATGAGAAGTGCCCCAGTGACTCTCTGAGCAGAATATGATTGGCTCCATTTTACAGATGAAGACTGAGGCACCGATTATGCCACAAAGACAGCACAAGTCTTTGATTTCATAGCTCATGCTCTGTCCAAAGCTCTCACTCCCTAGAAGAACCCACCTTCCCCGGTCTTCCCACAAAAGCCCACACGATGCAGGCAAGAGAAACTTACCTTCCCCTCAAGGGGTGAAAAGAAAGCACTCTCTTTTCCCCCACTTTCAAATGATGTCAGGACCCTCCTTTCTGCCTTTTTAAATATAGTGTTTATTGCTTTTTCTGATACAAAAGTGTTCTATGTTCATTGCAGAGCATTAGGAAAATACAGGAAAGCCTGAAGAAAATTGAAATTGCCCACAGTCTTACCCTGCAACGGTAACCCCACCTACCACGTTGGTACATTTCCTTCATGACACACGGATGTCAGTTTGAGCAGAGTGAGAAGGGTTTAGCCAAATTTGGCATCATGCCATATAGGTATTTTATGTCTCCTTTCTTTATTTACTATTATATTTTCCTATATCAATGTTATTCTTCCATAAACATGCTTTTAATAGCTGTGTATACCAAATTATTTTATTGTTTTTGTTCAGGTTATCAAAAAGTAAGAGATGTTCATTGTAAAAAAATTTAGGAGACCAAAGAAGGAAAAAAATATATACCGATAACTCCATAACCTCACCACCCAGGGATCCCACAGTTATTATTTTTGTATATGCCCTTCATGTTTTCCTGCTGTGTTTTCACAAATGGGGCTTGCTTGTAGGTTTCCCTGGCTGGCTGTTTCTGGCTTCGAAGTGATGCTTCAGAAAGCAGGAGACATGGGGTGCTGTTTTCAGAAAGGATCTCAATCTTTTAAGTCCCCTACATGGCCAGGAATTCAGCATTTCTTAAGCCTCCATAATTGCAAGTATTTGCCAGCATATTTTATTTGCTTGTTATCAAAAGTCTGCATCTGGTCTGCTTCTTGCTGTGCTGGGCTGATTTTTTCATTAGGCTATTTATAGCTAGAGAGTCGGTATTTTTTTTTCCAGGTGAATTAGGAGATGGCATACAAAAACACTGGGTTTTACAGTGAGTCAATACTCTCAATTAAAGTTAATAAGAGACCTACGTGGAAACCAAGAAACCCTTAAAATTATCAATTCACACCAGAATCACAGCCCCATGGCAGCATAGGTAGGGAAGCAGCCTTAACCTCCAATGCAGAGCTTGGATGTCCCCGACAACAACTCCGATCTTGGTTACCCAGTCACTGCTGGATGAACCCCCAGGCTGGGGAACATCGGGAGAACACACACCACCACCCCAAACAAGCTCATCTTTGAGCATCTCTCTCTCTGTTAAAAGCATTTCCTTCTGTTGCAGTGAAATACACAGTGGAGCATGCATCCCGGCTTTGTATGTCCTGCAGGAAGTCATGTAGCCCTTCAGAAAGAGGAATGAAGTCACTCCTTCCCCCTCATGGCATGACCTACATTTGGGGGTTGCTGCCCACAGAATGGACATTATTTGATACCACAGAGTCTCTTTTGTCCAACCTCAGCCTAAATTCCACGCTGATATTTTTTTTAATGGGTTCAAGAGATTGTTGTAAAGTTACCACGAGGCATGCATAGCAAACATGAGGCATATTCTCGACATAAAATTGCAGTAATTACCTCTGGAGGAGGAAAGGGCCATGAGAGAAATAATAGCATTAGGCCTAGCCACAATGCTGCTCTTGCCTTACGTACAGAACTTTAATTAATAAAATGACAAACACTGGTAGCACATAATTGGAAAGTCTATCAGGCCCCACCGAGGCGGGGGGAGCGGGGAAGGCCCTTGTGAAAGGGTCTGCTAGAGCCAGAAAATATAATTGCTGGTGGTGTGTTCCTGGCATTGTCTCTTCTCACTTGTCTCATTTGCTGTCTGCATATCAAAGAGTTTATTAGTCAAAAGCTCTCATTTATAACCTATATCTACTTGGGCGTGTCTAGAAGGAGCAACATTTTTATTAAAGCAGCCTCCAGCAAGTGGTATTTCCCACAAACATTATTTAGAATTTGTAGAAGATGTCTCATATTTGTGTGAATACATTTGTCATATATATGTGTGTGTGTATGGAAACGTGTGTGTGTGTGTGTGGAAACACACATGTGGGTTTCCATACAGACACACATATGACAACTCATTGTCTGGCAGAGACAAAGGTTGCAAATGGTTTAAAACTCTCTATCTCCCTAATTCCTCTGTTATGAAGGTATTTGTGAGCTATGATCTTGTTAAAATATGAATTCTGACTTGGCAGGTCTGGGGTGGGACTTGAGACCATACATTTCTCCTGAACTCCCAGGTCATGCCAATATTGCTGGTTTATAGACCACACCCGGAGAAAGAAGGATCTGGAAAACCTTCACAACACACCTCCCAAAGATTTAAGTATCATCATAACATATTACATGTACGTAGCCCTATCAATATGGTAGAAACAGCACACAGACCATAGCATGGAATCCGAGTCTGTAGCACATGGGCTCAGTGATCACAGGTGACTTCACCTACCTAAGCTTCAGATGCCACATCTGAAAAATGGGCCTGATCATACCCACAGGAAGGAATGTTGTGAGTAGAAAATGAGACAGCATATGTACCAGTGCCTAGTGCGGCTCTCTGGTATTCAATAAATAGTCAGTTAACAAATTATCCTATAGGACCCCAGATAGAAACTGGTTTTAGTAAGATCAAATTCCAACAGTGTTTTTTGCCCACTCTGAGCACCTGATCCTTGACTGTCAGTATCAAGCGAGGTCTGCCTGGCATATAATGGTATCAGAGGGTACCATTACCACACATAATGGTATCAGAGGGGTTCTTTTATCTGGTACTGCATTTATAAGGAAAATGGAAGTCTTAGAGAGGGCCTTGAGCCTACAGTCGGCCCTAGAAACCACAAAGAGTCACTCTACACACTTAGATACAAATAATGAATAAGGGATATTCCGAAAGAATTGGCATCAGTACTCGAGGTCTTCTAATTGGTAAGAACCTGGCCCTGTAGGTCCAAGAGGATGGTTCTGGTCCCATTTGCATTCCTAGGTCATCCCTGCTCACCCTCAGGGCTGTCCTCAGTCTTGGCCCAGGGATGACACGGCAGGCACATGAAGGCCCTCTGCTGGGGTCTGTGTCCTCCCCCTTGCAGGAAAGACACTCTTTGTACACCTTGGTGATGGTGGGCATGTGTTAAGCCATTTTTTAGTGATTAAGAATTACCTCCTGCTTGAAGTCCAAGATAAGAATGGACCCCTCACCGAGAAGGCCAGGCTACTTCCAGCCTTAAGTAGCCCCATGTCCCCAGGGGTTTCCACCTAGGATGTGCTTTAGAACCACCTAGAGAGACCTGACCTGAAATCTGCTGATGCCCAGGACCTACCCAAGGCCAATGAAATCAGAATCTCTGGGGTGGGAATTCAGACACTAGCAGTTGGGTAAACTCCCCAGGTGATTCTAATTTGCAGCCCAGCTTGAAAGCCACTGGTATCACCATTTCTTTCACCACAGGTGGGCTCTACTTCCACATTCTTTATCTCACTCAGTCTTTACAACCACCTTTTAAGGTGGGCAGGAAAGATATGGTTATTATCATATGGATATCTATCATTATAATAGAGACTCAAAGGGGCTAAGTGGTTGGCTTAAAGTTGAGTTACTTGGAGTAACAACTGAGTTACTTTGATATTGGAGCACAAACCCCAGGTTATCCCATCATCAACAGGAAAGGAAACAAGATAGTCTGATAAGCCACCCAAGAATGAATATCCATGCGGAGGGCAATTGCTTCCAGGGAATTCCAGAACGGAAGTGGGGTGAGTCATACAAGCACAGGGGCAGGGGCCCAGAGGCTGCTTCTCTGCAGATTCTGACGCACTGAGTCCAGGATCAGACCAGAGATGCTGCATCTCCCACAAGCTCCAGGTAACACCCGTGACACCATCCTGAACATCACACTCTGAGCAGCAAAGCAGTGACTGACTTTTACAGGTAAATCTGGAATGACTAGGGATAACTACAGGTGAGAAGTAGGCCAAGTGAAAGACCAGAGGTTCTAGACAGCTTACATCTGAGGAAGAATAGTATCACCTAGATACATCGCCATACTACACACTCAGTGGGTGAAAAAAAAGTGAATGGCAGAAAAACATACCTTGCTAGCTCTTCACTGGCTGCCAGTTTGTGATCCCATTCTAAACCTTTTGCATCTGTTTCTAGAAATAGACTTTGCTGAAACGTAGACAGTGCATGCCTTGACTTGAATTGTAGCTGTAGATATGTGTTTTCTGCTATAAACTTAGGTGGTGATGTTGTAAGATGAAAGGAAAGCCAAATTTTTAATTCTCCTATTTATCCATAGTTCTGAACAGTTGGGTCAAGTCGTCATCTTGACCCAAGTTCTGACTGTTATGTCAAGTGCCTTGACTTGACTGTCTTTTTTTTTTTTAGTATTTATTTATTTGTTTGAGAGAGAGAGAGAGAGAGAGAGAGAGTGCAAGCAGGGGGAGGGGTAGAGGAAGAGGGAGACAAGCAGACTCCCCACTAATTGGGTAGCCCAACTCAGGGCTTGATCCCAGGACCCTGAGATCACAACCTGAGCTGAAATCAAGAGTCAGATGCTCAACATACTGAGCCACCCAGGTGGCCTTTGATTTGACTATCAGATGTTTTATGTCTTCATTGTCACGTGGTTTTTACTTCCCTTTTTGCTACACTCAGCACCATTGCGGTTACTCATTTAAATTCAGACTTCCTGGCTAGATGATAAGCTTCGTGAGGACAGAAAAGATATATGTAATACGCAATACAGAGTAGATATATGTAAATATTTTTTGAATGAGTAGATGATCATCTCAAGGACTGATACCAAGAGGGATCCTGGTAGACCTCAGGAGCTAGGGATGCCATCCCTTGGCACCCAGTACTGTTCTCACTTTCCAGGCCTATTGGCCTAAAATATAGTGCAGGAAGGTGGAGAGAGATCAACAGTCAGCTAGCCAATGGCCCTACTGTTGATATGACAGGGCTACATCTCACTGACATGCTCAGGCCATTAGCAGACCCTACTTCAGACTGAAAGTTTCCTAACAACAGCTGAGACCTGGGCCATTTCAACTATAACCAGTTAGCTGCAAGATGCGTGGATCCTCTTCCCTTCCCTAGAACCCAACCCCTAGAATGCAGGAAAGTGCTAAGGAACTTCACATGTGCCAAGTTGGTTTCTGTCCATGAGAGGGGACCTGGTAAAGACAGGAAGTCTTCCTAGAAGTGTATCCATCTTTACATATTCTGACACTGATCAGCTCCTACCATGTGCCCTCACTTGACAATGACTATGAAGACAAGATAAGACAGTCCCTGCCTTGAAGGAACTTGTGGTCTGAGGAGGATGGAGGGAAGACAAGGCAGCTGAGCTATGTCCTATGATGATCCCAATAGCCTCAAGTGTCATATTTCAGAAGAGGGGAAAGTCATTTCTGAGACAGATGATAAGAAAAGTTTCCCTGAAAATTAGATAGATTGAATGGTTTTTTAAGTGGCGAGAAGGATAGACGAGGTAGAGGAAATGGAAGGATCAAAACACAGAAGCAGAAAAATGCACATCAGGAACAGAGCTGGTATGTAGACTGATGTGAGGGAGACTAGGAACTAACATCTCTTGGGCCCCCATGTGTGGACTACTGGGTAAAAACTACTCATCTGGTTGCTCCAAAGTAATACAGTTTTCTAGTCACTTCAAAACACAAAACACAGGCTTATTTAGAAACCAAAATGCCCCATCTGGCCAGAACTTCAAACTTGCTTTAAAGTTAGGGCTTCTTGGGGTGCCTGGGTGGCTCAGTGAGTTAAGGGTCTGCCTTAGGCTCATGTCATGATCCCGGGGTCCTGGGATTGAACCCTGCTTTGGGTTCCCCCCTCAGTGGGATTCTGCTTCTCTCTCTCCCTCTGTCCCTCACCCCTGCTCTGCTCTTTCTCTCTTTCTCTCATAAATAAACAAGATTTTTTAAAAATTAATTTAAAAAACTAAAAATAAAGTTAGTTCTTTCTAACTAGAATAATAAATAAATAATACAATAAATAATAATAAATAAATAAAATAATAATAATAAAGTTATTTCTTTCCCTGCCATGCTTGGCCCTATTGCAGAGGAGAAGACTGAGACTGGGGAAAGGGTCACTGATGTCTCTCCTTCTCACTCAGCTCTCCTCCTCTTCAGTCTTCTGGCTTAAATGTGATACTTGAAGATCTTAAGGGCAGGGAAAGGAAAAGAGGTTAAGGGGAGTAAAACTCTTACACAACCAGAACTGTTGTGGTGATCTGGCACCGGTATTCTCTGGATGTGACCAATGTTTAGTGCTTACTGGTTTTCACAGGGGGCACTTTTGTGCTTTCTTGGGAGATTTACCTTTCTCCTCATGCCCTCCACTATGGGTGGGAGTCTTTCACCTTGATGAGGGCCTATGTGTCATTCCTGGTGGTCACTTACTCTTTCCTCTGTCCTTCAGCATCTTGAGATGCCTGTAGCTTCTTTCTTCTGAGTTCTATTTACCCCTTCAAGAAGCCCCCTTGGAAAAGATCTAAAATGACCCACGTGGGCTCCCATGTACATAGCTCACTCTAATCTATGTGTGATGTTCACACGTGTTGTATACCATCAAACTCTGGGAGTGCAGGCCATTCAATGCTTCCACTTTGCCTTTGTTCTGCCACCAGAGCAGCCAACCAGCCCCTTGTTCATACTTTGCATTTTTCAGGTTGGAGTTAGACAGTATTCTGTTGAGCTCCCCAAATTCAGGGAATTAATATCAATCATTAATTGATGATATTAGGGGATATCATTAAAACTGCTCTCTCACTCTCTGTCTTGACTTGGGATGAAGAAGGTAACTTCTCTGCAGGAGGGTAAAGTAAGATGGAATTCATGATATACAAAAGCACATTCTAAAAACCTTCTCCTCATAGTCAACCACCAACTTTTTTAAAAATCCAAAGAGATTAAGAATTGTGTGACCTGATTTCATCCACCCCTCACAGAAGTCCTGCGTCATTGTGCTCTCAGATGTCCCTTTGAAGCATAGTATCTGTGGTTTCAGTGCTTCAGCCAAAATTCCTTTTCACCATTTTGTTACACTATTTGTCATCTCTCATTAAATTGTCACTATAATCCTATAAGGTAGATAGACCTGTTCTGATCTCGGAGAATATAGAACTGAGCTTCAAAAGAACCAAAATGACAAGAACAGTTTTTGAATCCAGATCTAACTCAAACTCTTAGACCATTCTAGGGTGGAGGATACATGTGGCTCAGTGTAAGTACTGAATACATATTCACTGAAAGCCTAAAAAGCTTATTTTCTTAGATTATAGAGGAACACGAATGCCTTGATATTAATTGCTAGGGAGTGAGAAAGCACTGAAGAGTCACAGATGGCAGTGGTAAACAGGAAGACATGCTTGAGATACACAAAAGAGTTTAGAAGGGAGAAAACAGAGGGAGAGGCACTTTGAGAGGCCATGGAGAGAGTTGAAAGAGTAAGTGATAAAGGACATTGTGGATGCTACTTTGTTAGAGTAATGAGGATAGAAGCCAGGTTAAAAGAATTTAAAGAAAGAATGGACAACAAGGAAATAAAAGCAGTTACATGCCAGTTATCCACAATGTTAACATCTGAATGGAGGCACAGAAATAGGTTGCAAGTCAGAAGAACTAGCAGGATCAAATAAAGGATATTTTTCTGGGACAGATGAAAGCTGATCTTATTTGTAGACAGAAGAGCCAGAAGGCAGAAAGGGTCTGAAGGTGCTAGAAACAGGAACAAGGACTAGGAGGAGGTAAAAACATGAGGGATTAACATAGAAGAAAATGAAGGATACATCTTCTGCTAAGACAGGAAAAGAAGAAGGAAGGTGGATAAATAAACACCTACATGAAGAAGAAGGAGAAAAGGAGAAGGAGAAAGAAGAAGGAGAAGGAAGAGGAGGAAGGGAGGGAAGGAAGAAAAAGAAAGGAAGGAAGAGAGGAAAGCAGAGGGACTGAAGGAGATTTCACCTAATATAATAAATCTTTATCAGTAAAGTAAGACTCAAAATAATAGGAGAGTTAGGGACCAAGAGGTAACAGCCTTAGTGTTTGAGGAAGAGTTTGAAACACCCACTGTGCTCTGTGTGTTCAGAAATCAACCATGGAAATCCACAGCAGAATGAGTAAGTACCAACAACAGTCCAGGGCAACGTTGTGATTTCACAGAAGTCCAAATCAGCAATATTCTGTGGCTAGGGAGCAAAAAGGGAGAAAGGACGTGGCAAGCAGCATCCCAAGCTGGGCACTGAAGGGCATGGGCTAAGGGCTGAGAGGGGTTAGCTGGCAATGGTAAGATTAAAATTTCTAGTCATGACATCCAGACTGCACAAGGAAGCCAAGTGAGGTCAGAAAAAAAACAATTAACAGATTTGTTAAATTATCCTTGGAGTGCTCATTGGTGACAAGTATTTTTTTTTAATTTTTTATTTATTTAATTTCTTTTCAGTATAACAGAATTCATTGTTTATGCACCACACCCAGTGCTCCATGCAATACGTGCCCTCCATAAAACCCACCACATGGCTCTCCCAACCTCCCACCCCCCACCCCTTCAAAACCCTCAGAATGTTTTTCAGAGTTCGTAGTCTCTCATGGTTCAATTCCCCTACACTGGATTTGGGAAATGGGAAAGGTCTAAGGGAAGAGGTTTTGGTTATAGACGAGGCTTACCTGCCTCAGATAAGTAGAACAGCACCTGGGCACCCCAGTGCCAGATGTGACCTTGTTAGTGAAGAGGTCATGTGCAACAAAGTGGAAAGTTCATGATATGTGACCCTTTTGATCAAATTATGAGGAAACTTTGAACTCAGGGACTGGGAGAAAAAGGAATGGTGATTTACAGAAAAGCATGTCTTCAAACAACAAGAATCAAAGAAAAGGGGGCACCAAAACAGCTGCTACTTTTCCAGAGGACACATTTTACCTTCTATTCCACAATAGCCATCCTTTTGATTATAGGATCTGAACAGGAATAGTTGGGGCAATTATATGCTTTAGTTGTCCTAAATTTTAAATGTTGTTTACAGATTGTTTCTATCAAACACAAAGACCAGAGACCTTGTTTATTGTATATACAGATTCTGGGCATGACTGTCCTTAAAGTCTTTTAGAACTATCAGCAACACTCCCTTTCATATGTCTAGGGAACAATGCCATAGGAACCTTTAATCAAGCCACAATGAAAACACATGATTGTAGCTTTCTTTTGTCAAAGTGGATATCCTCATTCTGAAAGACAAGCGTATGGAAGTACCTCAATATGAGATTTTTATCTCACCTCTGCCTACCAGTGCCCACAGGTAGCAAGTCATAGGGTCTCCCAGTTAGCTAACATATGGTATGGTATCGTTCAAATAAGATTATTAGAGTCCGAGGAGGGGGGAATAAAAATCTGTGCTACCTAAAGCATTAAAGAAATTGAGTCATAAAATCACTTGTCCAAAGGTCACAAAGTGAGTGGGGCCACAGACAAAAATCTTTGGATCCCCTTTAAGAAGTTCGTTTACTATCCCGTGGATCTTAATATCGCCCCAGACACAGAATCCTGTGAAATTTAGGATCAATCTGAAAAAATTCCAGAATTGTCCATTGTTGTCCCTGCCTAGCTCTTTGAACCTTCATGAAAGCCATCTTGGGAAACTGAGAAAAATCAGGCAGCCACCAGCTTTCCTTACTGGGCATACCTTGGCTGAGTCTCCAACATTTTTTAGAATTCCAGGAAGGGGACCTGAGGCTTCCTTTTAATATTAACAGCTGTCCTCTGGCTCTTCTCTCCCTTGCAGCTCCGAATGTCCTGGCTCATCCGTGGAGTCTTGCAGGGAAATGTCTCCTTGGTGCTGGTGGAGAACAAAACTGGGAAGGAACAAAGAAGAATGGTCTGGCATGTTGCCGCCAATGAAGGCTTGAGCCTGTGGCAGTGGACGGTGCTGCCTCTTCTCGATGTGACTGACAGGTAAGCCTCCACCCATTCTTGTCACTCTCTTCCTCTATCAGCCAAAATATAGAAAGGGGTCATGTCTTCCCTCCCCCCATCCCTTCTACCCAAGATACACATCCCTATGAACCCATACATGGGCATACATACAAATATGTACACATACATACATACACACATACACACACACTTTTGCAGACTGAGTTTCTCTGTGGGATTTCCATGTTAATGAGCACTCATCTCTTGCATCTCTGGCCTGGCTGGATTGGCTGCCTCCAGTGTCTGTAGCAGGAAGAAATAAAACTAAACAACTTATATTACTGCCAAATAATAATCAGGCTTTATAGATATATCACATTTTCTCTTAATTAATGCATTTGCCTTACTTTCCCATTTAACACTTTATTTATCCCTTATGAACAACACAGTCTTTGACATAGGTAATACAGACCTTATCATGTTCCCCATTCCTGCCCTTTCACAAGATTCTCATTGAGAACCAGAGTTACCACACCAGCAAGTTGACCTCAGAATGAGGACTGGTGCTCAAGTTAGTCCAAGTCAGGTCACTGATGCAGGTAGATGAGGGAGATGACAAATTCTTCAGTAAACAGAGGAGGGCTTCTCCCAGAGGTCCTGGTTCCTATTTGAATTCTATCACTAGTGGCTTTGTGACCTTGAACCTCTGGGTCTCAGTTTCCTCAACTTTAAACTGAGAGGGTTGGACTAGAAGATCATTGACTACTCCATGTGACTCTGAAATAGAACCATAACCACTGAGATCAGCTGCCACTTGTCTCCCCAGGATGGCATCAGTCCGCCACCTGCAGTCAGCCTGGGACAAGCAGTGCCTAGCCCAGCACAGCAGCTCACGTGACTCCTTGATGCAGCATACTGAGTCCTCCATGGTTGGTGCACTGATCTGTTCCAGACCAAGAAAGGCAGAGGGAAGACAGTGGGAGTTTTTCTATAAAGGGGGCAGATATATGGCTCTGGAGGGGTGAAAACCACCTTTAATAGGCTAAATGTCAAACCCAGCAATCCAGAGCAGCCTCTGCATTTAGACTTTTAAAACCCATTCAAATTACCATCCTCGTGGATCCACCTTTGAAAAATGAGGACAAAGGGCTTAAGGCAAGACAAGGATGATGCCAGTTGGCTTGAAGCTTTTTAAGTATAAAGTTGGGTCTCAAATTCTTCACCCAAACTTCACAGAGTCTGCTGTGTCCAAGAGCTTGTAACTTGAACTCTGCTGTCATGGGAAGAAGTTATTGTCCTCACTCTGAGCACCAGCTTCCCACTCCTTCAGATGTGTGTGGGTTAGAGATCAAAGCCTTTGGACATCCTGAGGAGCAGTGCTGCCCCAGGACAAATGGATTTAATTAAAGTGGAAGAAGGGGCAGTGTGGGCACTCCCTACTATAGACTGGTCTTTTGTCCTTTGGGATTGTGGGGTTGCATGAAGGGGATGGAGAGCAGGAGGATAATGCCAGAGCCCTCCCTCCTGGGAGATGCTAAATTAATTCAGATGAATCAAAGGGCTTTTTGCCTCCTCACTCCAGCAAGTCCTCTCTCTTTCATAACCACTCCAGGGGATTTAGAGCAAGTAAGATGTTGACTCTGTTCACTCCCATCCTCTAGAGTTTCGTTTGAAGGAGACTTTGTTCTCAGCCTCCGTCCTCCTCGTTAAAGGCTGTTTACCAGACTGACATTTCCAATATTGATACTGAGACCAAACTGTCCAGTGGGAATTCAGACAAAGGCCAGCATGGTGTGATGATCCTTTGTAACCTAATAAATGTGCAATTACAGAACACATGAGTGCCCCCACTCGCTGAGACCCTGCACACCACTGACATGCTCTGATGTAGGAAGCTACTCCCTCCACCCAGGGCTAGAGATTATATAGAAGGTATCAAGACCCAGAGGAAAATGGAACTGCAGGAGAATGAGGCATGGCAGTTTTCAGTTGCTAAAATCACTTACCAGTAGATGTGACTAGCCCATAAAACTAAAACAGCACAGTGGATGAAAGAGCATAGACTTCAATATCAGACAGTCTCAAGTTTAAAACTGTCTCAGCCACTCACTAGTGGTGTGTCCCCAACCAATCACCAAACCTCTCTGGGCCTTGTTGCCCACATCTGTAAGGTAAGTATAGTAACAGTACAACTTCACAGGATTTTTATGAGACTAAATAAAACAACTGTTAAAAGCATCTATGTATAGTAAGTATCAATGAATTTTATTTCCCACATCTTCCATCATCATCCATCAGGTAGTCTAAGATAACTGATTGAAAAAAAGAGCACAAGTCATAATCACTGATCTTCCAAGTTAAGCCATGTTCTATAAAACAGACATAATAAAATTTACCTCTGAAGCTTAGGGAAGTAAAGCAGTTGGTAAACTCTCTGGCTTACAGTAGGTGCTCAGTCAGTGATAACACTAACAATAACTATAATATGACAAAAATATCTTCCCACCTAATGCCACAGAATAGGCTGGGTTGGCCAATTTAGCAATAATAACTACCCATGCAACCCTAAGATAGGGGTGAGTGTTCTTCTGAATTTGCTACCATCAATGCTATGTAGACTTCTTATAAAGGGAAGTCACTGATGGAGGAGGAGCAAGAAACACATTCTTCCTTTTCCTCCCAGGGAGAGTGATCTATAGCTGCCAGATGGCCAGAAAATGAAAATGGGAGGAGGGAGAGGTAGAAGGAAATATGTAAGGGAAAGAGAAGGAAAATGGATAAAAGACAAAAACCAACTCTTTCTTCCCACCCTGAGGTAGCCATTAACACCTTGTAAGGAAGCATGCTTCCTTAGGCAGGTCCTGGCTTTAGCTATTCAGCACCAAAGTCCTGGACAGCTCCCCAACCATGGACCTTGAAGGAGCAGGAACTTTATTCCCAATGCTGTCCCAAATCTCCTGCACTCCTAGGTTCCCCAACATTACATCACACTGCATACATCACAAAGTTTTTTGAATCAACTTTATTAGGGTTTACAGGTTAGCTCTAAACTGCTCCTGGGTTCTAGACACTTCTTTCAATTCAGTTGTACCTTGTTAGATTCTTACTTACAGATGTTTGCACCTTCCATTCTCTCTACCCGAAATTTTCTTCCTCTACTTTCCTTCTCCCTAACTACCAGTCTTCCTTCACCTTTTAAAGACTTCTAGACTAAATGGTATACCTACAATATTTTCTCATGGCTCCTGAAATATCCCTATAATAACTTTCTACTCTTTACTATCTGTTTTTTTTTAAAGTTCCTGAATATACACACTAAAAGACAGGGATCAAATCTATCTTACATATCACTGTTCCCTGAGCATCTAGAACCAACCCTAAAACATCATATGCCCAATAAATATGTGTTTACAGAATGATGTGTTGAGAGAAATTGCATACATTTCCAAATCCTAGCTGAATTAACTGAGAATTTCACTTGTTGGAATCCAGCTAACATTCTCCCTGTGTTCCATCTAACAAAACAGATTAAATCACATTACAATAAGTACCACTACAAAGTGTTCTGTATATCAAAGCAACACCTATGTGCCATCAGATGAACCCAAGCAACATTTGCTACTCTTACGACAAGGAATTTTCTTTAGGGACTTGCTGGTACCTGTACTCTCTATCTCTGGTCACTGTTCTGTCAGAATCACTTTGTATGAAAGACTTTGATCTTAATTGTGTGCCCTAATCCTTGTGAGTAGAGAGAGCTAGAGCTGAGCTATATTCACAATGCTGCCACCACCTAGTAGTCTTTCCGTGAGGGCTCGGCTCAGAGCATATCCCATCGGTATAAAAAAGTTGATATAGGGAGACATTGATCCATGGAATGGTACTTCTTATGTCCATTTATAAACAGGCAAAGGGATAGAAATAATGCCACAGTCCATCATCATTATGAAGTGATATTAACCAACTAGGATATCAAACCATACTATAAAGAGTAACAAGAAAAATCTCCACGAGTACTGCCCATGATGTTTTGAGCAGTGGCAGTGTCCCTGGAATACAGATATGTGCTTTCGAGGTAATTTTGAAGGACAGAACCAATTCAAATACTGGCTTGATGTGTGCTTAAAAGTTATCTCATTACTTTGCCTCCACCTCGTATAACTAGTTTTCTTCATTCCCTCCCCATTCAACTGCCCTTCTTTCTGTTGGAATTAATTCTACCTCTTCTCAAAATGGAAGAAAGGCATGTTCTCTCCCTTTAATCTGCCAGTCTCTTACAGGGACCCAGTTTTCCTCTTTATAATCGTGTATCCTAGTAAATTAAACACAGCGTTCTAACACCATCTTAAGCTTTGACATGCTTACAGAGCAGAAGCAGGTGCTAAGTTTGACTCATTACAAGATGGATTTGGAAACACCATGGATCAAACCTTGTCCCACAAATCACTGCAATCATACAGCCAGAGAGAAGGTACATAACTTAACATGCGTGTAGAGGCTCTCTTCCCCAGCACTATCATTATAAAGGCTTTTAGCTGTACCCTATATACATAGTCTAACAAGAAAAAATGTTCCCTCTGAAGATATTTAGATTTCTGTTCCTTTTGTATCCTTTGTCCTAAATGACAAGGAGTGTGTTTGACAAATGCATCTTTCAAATGGGATCCGTTAAGCTGAGAGTTATGTTTTCATGTACTTAGGCCAACCTCCACAGAGCCAAGATTTTTCTCATATCCCATTCTTATTTCTCATCCACAGAATCTCCACTTTAGACGAGGTGCCATCAGTAAAAATATTCGCCCTTTGTGTAGCATCTTTCTATGATGAAAAAGGCATTTTCATTATTTACTCTTACCTGAGTGGAGAAGTAGTAATTTCCAGGGAGAAGAAATCCAGAAATTTCCAATGAACCTCAGTTTTCAGGTCTCAGCACGCTCCTAAAAAGCTGTGTTTAATTCAGATATTTGTAAAATGAATCACAGCTTCCTCCTAGAGCCACAAGCAGAGTTACTTGATAACGATCGGAGCTAGCTTTCTTTGAGTACTTACTTCATGCCCGTCACTGTCGAAATAGTTAACATGCATTATCTCATTCCATCCTTATAACAGCCCTTCCGGGAAATACTATAATTAATCCTCCTTTTTATAAGAGGAATAAGAGGTCTAAGAGATTAAATAATTTTCCCTTAACTCTTAGGCTAGACTACTTCATATATACATGCCTGAGGAAACAAAGGCACAGTGCTTAGCATGTAGTAGAAAACTTGATAAGTGATTGCTATCGTTATGAACAAAATATTTTGGTTTTGAATTTTTTAGGCCACACCTCTTATTCATTTTGAGTTAGTTTATTGTCTTTTCTTTGCATCTTCCACCATGGAAACCCATTGTCTGCTTCCCCAGCCCAGTTCCTGCTGAAGACCACTCCCCACCCAGCCCTTGCCTGTTCTCCTTCTCTCACACCTCCAGCCTGGGCAGAACCACCAGCCCAGGGGGAATCTCTCCTTGCTCTCCTGGGACACAATGTCCCTTTCCCCACGTGTGTTTTCAAGTCACCACTCTGGCATGTCTTTGTCTCCACTTCAGAACTAGAGCATAAGTCCCAATAACCACTTTTCATTTGCAAATGTATGCATGTACCATGTCTAGCCAAAGCATAAAAATAAAATACATTTGGTTATACATTTGACAAATCACCCTCAAATAGAGAATAAAGTTCACTTCCATTGGGGCCAACACAGAAAATCTAGGTCATACAATGGCTACACGGTCCCCAGGAGAAACCAGCAGAGGGTCAGGCCCTGCCTGGGTTCTTCACCTTCTGCCTGCCTTCCCTTCTGCAAAAGTTTCCATTTGTAGCTGCTTTGCCTACACCATTCCCAGGCAGGAAAGACACCTATGGAAGGAGTGGATGTTACCCCTGCAAACCTCACAAACCAGTGTCGGCTGCCCCTCTACAAGGCAGGCTGTGTCAACTGTCACAGCAGCTCCTAGAACTCCCTGTACTCTGCCCCATATTCCTTGTACCCACACCAGCCACGCACCTGCCTCCCAGAGTGCTTTACCCCCTCACAACTCTAGGCGTCCACTCTGTCCCACACTCCTGGGTAGCTGGGACAGGTGTCATCCCCCATTTTCAGGTGAGAAGATGGAGGCACAGAAGGGTTAAATCAAGGTGTAGGTAGTTAATTAAACATGGAGGCTCTTCCTCAGAGCTCCTTCCACTTGCTTTCAGCCCACCAGAGAATACCTGTGAAGGCTCCAGTGTAAAATGGTACTAACCTCCCAAGTCATCCAGATGTTATGTGTGTATCCAGCCAACACTTACTGCCCTACTTCATGCCAGGTGACAGTCTTACCTGGACAAGCAATGTATTTCAGCCCTCTAGGAATGTCATCTAAGGGGAAGTCTGGTAGGAAACCAAAACCTTTGCATCACAGGGCTGTCAAGGCCAGGAAAGAGGAAAGCACAGAAAGAGAGAACAGCATGAGGCTCAATCAAGCCACAGCTGTTGGGGCTCCTCACTTGCCAGATGGGCTCCTCTCTGGTAGCCAGTTCGGGGTTCTCCCTCTGCCAGATATGCCCACACTAACGAAAGCAGAGAGCAATGGCTGTCCCCCTGGGTAGCCTGCATTTGTTCATTCATTCACTGCCAACAGACCCACATCAGGGACTCGCTCGGGAGTGGCCCCCACAGGCTTCAAAGTCAGAGGGAGGGGCAGTGGGAAGGGGAAGATCTCAAGGCTCTCTTTCCCTGGTGGCATCTACCCCTCCTGAGTGAGTCTGACTGCCCCGAGTCCATGTACACAGGCAAAACCCAGCACTTCCAGGGCCCTCTTCCCAGTAGGTATAGAAAAAAGATGTTCTCTGCCCCTAGCCAGCTGTGGCAGGGCAAGTGTCCCTTCCTGAAGCCACAGGGGCTCGGGATCACCACATGCTTATTAATATCAGCCTGACTCAGTTCTCTGAACTGGGTAGGCTCCACAGTAATTTTAGACCAAACACGGTGAATAACACTGACAAAACCCAGCAAGTTCGGGGCCCTTCATGGACAACTTGACTTTGCTCTTCTTGCCTTCCCCAGAGAGATGAGGGAACTAACATCCCAGAACACTAGACCAAACTCCTTAAAATCACCTTGCCTTGCTCAGGGTGTCCTTAGTCTTGGAGTGGTATAGAGTAGATGTAAGGGAAGGGCTCTTCAGAGTTCTGCAGCCAGCCAAGGGCTAACTTTATCTGTCATCCTACCCCCAGGAGGGAGTTAGTGATCAACCCAACTATGTCACATACATGAAGAACACCTAAGTAACTAGGTCTGTGCTACATGACATGTTAGTTGGGTAACACTACCCAGAGTAACATGAAACCTCCAATCCTCAGGGATGTACAAAAAGAAATGTATTTCTTGCCCATGTGAAATATAAAATGAGTGTGCTAGTTGGAGGGTGGCCTTCCATCTTGTCATCCAAGGGTCCAGGCTCCTTCTCCCTGAGGCTCAATCCTTTTCTCCAGTTTTGGAATCCCTTACATTGAGACAGCCAATGGAGAAAGAGCATGGGGGGGGGGGGGGGGGAACCTCACATAGAAGATTTTTGTGATTCGTCACTTCAGTTCACTTTCCATTGGCTAGAATTCAGTCACACGGCTATGTTTACCTGCAAGGGATACTGAGGAATGTAGTTTAGCTGTGAGTCCAGAAGAAAGGGAAATGGGTTTGATGGGGAGAAAGAGAAAAGATATGTTGTGTCATGGAACTAGCCATGGAATATAGACCCATCTCTACACATCTATCAAAGTGTCACTTGAGAATTCCAATTCCTTATTTAGCTACTCCAAACATTGATCAGTCTTTTCCTAGAACCTTCATAATTCAAGGCTGAAATCAATTCCAGGATATATCCTAAAGCATAAATGTTTTGTTCCCAAAATTTTATGATGTAGCAAAACCTTTACTTTCTTGCAGAAATCACCCAGAATTTCCCTCATTGAATTTTTCCTTTCTAAAATCAAAACATAAATAAAGCAAAAACTATTTTTGAGAAGGCTTAAAACTAGCAAGATACCATAAGACAACAGTTGAAAAACTTAGCTAAGCATTTTTCAAATTCATTTTTTGTTTTATTTTTATTTTTTAAAATTTTTTATTATGTTCGATGATTCATTAGTTGCATATAACACTCAGAACTCATCATAACATGTATCCTCCTTAATACCCATCACCCGGCTACTCCATCCCCCCATGCCTCTCTCTTCTGTAACCCTCCGTTTGTTTCCCGGACTCCAGAGTCTCTCATGGCTTGTCTCCCTCCTTAATTTCTTCCCCATCAGTTTTCCCTCCCTTCCCCTATGGTCCTCCATGCTATTCCTTATGTTCCACGTATGAGTGAAACCATATGATAATTGTCTTTCTCTGCTTGACTTATTTCACTTAGCATAACTCCTTCCAGTTCCTTCCACGTCAATGCATATGGTAGGTATTCATCTTTTCTGATGGCTGAATAATATTCCATTGTATCTATGAACCACATCTTCTTTATCCACTCATCTGTTGAAAGACAGCTCAGCCCCTTCCACAGTTTGGCTATCATGGACATTGCTGCTATGAACACTGGTGCGCATGTGCCCCTTCTTTTCACTACATTTGTATCTTTGGGATAAATACCTAGTAGTGCAATTGCTGGGTCATAGGATAGCTCTATTTTTAATGTCTTAAGGAACCTCCATACTCTTTTCCAGAGTGGCTGTTCCGGGTTGGATTCCCACCAACAGCGTAATAGGGTTCCCCTTTCTCCAGATCCTCACGAACATTTGTTGTTTCCTGCCTTGTTGATTTTTGCCATTCTAACTAGTGTAAGGAGATATCTCATTGTGGTTTTGGTTTGTATTTCCCTGATGGCTAGTGATGTTGAACATTTTTTCATGTGACTGTTAACCATTTGTATGTCTTCTTTGGAGAAGTGTCTGTTCATGTCTTCTGCCCATTTTTTGACTGGATTTTTTTGTTTTTTGGATGTTGAGTTTGAGAAGTTCTTTCTAGATCTTGGATACCAGCCATTTTTCTTGTCATTTTTTAAAAGATTTTTTATTTATTCATTTGATAGAGAGAGATCACAAGTAGGCAGAGAGACAGGCAGAGAGAGAGGAAGGGAAGCAGGCTCCTCGCTGAGCAGAGAGCCCGACACAGGGGTCGATCCCATGACCCTGAGATCACGACCCGAGCCAAAGGCAGAGGCTTTAACCCACTGAGCCACCCAGGCGCCCCCCTTTTTCTTGTCATTTGCAAATATCTTCTTCCATTCTGTGGGTTGCCTCTTAGTTTTGTTGACTATTTCCTTTGCTGTGCAGAAGTTTTTAGTCCCAAAAGTTCATTTTTGCTTTTTGTTTCCTTTGCCTTTGGAAACATGTCTTGAAAGAAATTGCTGTCGGCGATGTCAAAGAGGTTGCTGCCTATGTTTTCCTCTAGGATTTTGATGGATTCCTGTCTCACACTGGGGTCTTTCATTCATTTTGAGTTTATCTTTGTGTATGGTATAAGAGAATGGTCCAGTTTCATTCTTCTGCATGTGGCTGTCCAATTTTCCCAACACCATTTACTGAAGAGACTTTTTTCCAGTGGGTATTTTTTCCTGATTTATCAAAGATTAGTTAACCACAGAGTTGAGGGGCCATTTCTGGAGTCTCTGTTCTGTTCCATTGATCTGTGTGTCTGTTTTTGTCCCAATACCATGCTGTCTTAATGATCACAGTTCTCTAATATAGCTTGAAGTCAGGCATCATGATGCCCCCAGCTTTAGTTTTCTTTTTCAACATTCCCCTAGCAATTTTGGGTCTTTTCTGGATCCATACAAATTATAGGATTGTTTGTTCCAGCTCCATGAAAAATGGGATTGCATTGAAAGTGTAGATCAAATTCATTTTTTTAATAATGCAGAGCCCTGGGCTCTAGTCACAGAGATTCTAACTCAGGAGGTCACATATGAGTCCAAGGATATATTTTTTTTAAGTTTCATAAATGATTTTGATGTTTGACCACATTTAGAAGGCACCAGCATAAAATGTCAGATTCAGATGTCTTGAGGGCAAGACAGGGAATTGAGTGACTAGGAAAGGATCCTTATCATATTGCCAGCAAACATATATTAAGTCCCCATCAAGCACATAAGATCGAAAGGTGTTTGGGACCCAGCCTTTTGCCAGTCACAGGGCCTGCATGCTGGGGATGGGGACAAACATGGAACATACACACTAAGAGGCAAATAGTAACACATGTGGTATTATGTAAAGTCTGACAAACATGGCAAGCATTCAGATGGCATGGTGACCCCCCTGTCAGGGGAGATGTCATGGAGAACATGGGTTATTATAAGATGGACCTTGAGGAAAATTTATATCTTACAGAAGTGGGGCAGGGACAAGAGCATTCCAGGATGAATAGCGGCTTATAGGCAGGAATGTTTTATGTGGGTTCAAGAAGAACCAACTACATTGTGTCAGAGAATCCTTGGGAGAAGGTAAGCATGGATGTCAGGCCACATATTTTGGACTCTGCACTACGGAGGATGGGAAACCAGAGCAAGAAGACTGTCAAAAGCTCTGTGAGAGACCAAATGTGAAATGCTCTGAGCCTGGAAGTAGAGCTCAGAAGGAGGGAAGAGAAGATGGGGGAGAAGAGGCCTCTTCTGCTGCCACCTTCTACGGTGCCATTGGCCCAGGACAGCCTCGGACCAACCCTCCAAGAAGAGGGGGAGAGCTCTGGCTGGGGGCTCAGCAGCACACTGTGCGGCAAGGCATAGATATATACAAATCAAACATTCATAACTCTGAAAGGATCTGGCCCTGTTTCTTTCTCAGAAAATATCCCAGATCACTGGAGCAAGGACTAGATTAGCAATTCTGAGCTTTAAATCCTATTTCTAACACTGATTTACTGTGATGTTTGGGACAAGTTGTTGCTTTTGATTGCTAGGTTTCCACAATCAAGAGTGCAAAGCAGTGAGACAGATCCTGCCTGTGAGCCTGGTTTTAAGAAGTAGTCGCTCAAAATGGCAATAAGTGAACCCCTTTAGAATAACAGGATGTTTGGATCTGCTCGAGATTTCCTCAGTAATATCCACAGCTCAATTTACAAGTCAATGGATGCACATGTTTTTCATAACACTTAGTGCCCCTGAGAATGTAGAGCTAAGTTCTCGACCTTTCTCTCCCCAAGCACAAAGTTTGGAATTTAGGGGAAAACTGAACGCTGATATTTGAAACAAAGCAGAATCCAACTCTATGCCTGCTGTTCTCTAAGATCTCATCGATGTGCACCACTTCCACTCTCACCTCTGTGCAGGTGATGCAGGGTCCTTATCTCACCTGAGTCCCATACCTGGGTTTCTGGATCCTGATTGGCATCCTTCCCACACTTTCAATATGCCCCCAACACCCCACTCCTATGTGATTCCTCTGTCCATAGATTCTTCTGTCCATTATCCTAGACATTCAGTTCTCCAAAATCTTTCTTTACTTCTCTCTTACTGCCCAGATTCAATGTTTTTTTCCAGGTTGTACAATTTAGCTCTATGGGGGCAGAGCTTAAAAGGCATATAGAAATCTC
Organism: Taxidea taxus jeffersonii; assembly: GCA_003697995.1. Taxonomy (NCBI): domain Eukaryota; kingdom Metazoa; phylum Chordata; class Mammalia; order Carnivora; family Mustelidae; genus Taxidea; species Taxidea taxus. Next base: position 21,921 of record RCUC01151382.1, read on the forward strand.
CTAGTCACTGAATATTATGAGTCACATGTCATCTGAATTCCTCAAGGTCAAGATTGACGTCTTGTGCATCTCTTTCTCCCAGCTATAGACACGGTGCATGAACTCAGAGTAGGAGCTCTAATAGTCTTTACCCAAAGGCAGAAGGGGAGATACGGAACTTAGAACACTGCTGAGGAAGCACAGATTTCTAATAAAAATATAAAACAGAAACAATGAACTATAGTCTCCCATGCTAAAGGAAAGCTTCCATTCTTTAAAAAAAAAAAAAATCTACATCACATAGTTGTATGTGTGTTTTCAAACCAAGATGTTGCCTAACAAACTTCAATGACTTGCCCAGGGTCCTACCAAGTATGTAGCCCAGTCCTCACTCCACTCTACCTTTTGAAACTCAGCCCTCACCAAGCAGAGAAGCCTGCTAATTCACCCTCATAAAGATATTTCTGTCAGGAAAGAAGGGAATCAGCAACCACCCTTTTCCTGGGTCTTCTCACCGTAAACAGTGCCTCTGTCTCTGGCATCATCTCAGCCCTCAAAGCCATAATCCCACACAGCAGCAAAGAGTAGAGAAAGAGGCCAGGGTTGGAAATATCTCTGTGTCCTGAGAAAGGTACAGTAGACGTCTCAGTCTCTCGAGCAGAATGGATGCAAGTGCCATCTAGCTCTGGATGGCCTTCCAAAGGACCCCAGTTTTTCCAAGGGATCCCCGGGCCAAGGGCATGACCTCTCCTTCCTCAGGGCACCTGATACTTTGGAGCCTGCTGAGCAGGTGTATCTGTGCACAGAACCACCACCGCCCCCCCACGCCACACCCACCCCCTCCCCCTCACCCCCTGCCGCCAGGCCAGGGCTCTGAGAAGCAAGATCTGCCCTTCACCTTTCCCTTCAAATTTAGGACCCAGGGAGAGCTCCATGTACATGATGCAGAATGAGAAAATGAAAGCGCAAAGTGGGAACTTGCCAGAGTAGGGCATCTTCCTGCCCTGCAGTCTGGTGGAACACCCTCGTGGCAGGCCTTGCTGCCTGGTGGCATGCCAGGGCAAATGTGGGAACCAGGACCATTAGTCACAAACAGCCAGTGCCTGGAAGCCTGGGACTGAGATGGTTGAAGAGTGGGAGTGATTCTCTCTGCTTGCTAACCTTGGCTAAAAAACTCATTTTCTCCTCTCTTCCACCCCACAGGGCTCCCTCACAAAAGCCAGTTCATTGTGAAAGATCTCTATGGCCTTTGGCAACCTGGGAATCACTCTGTAGTGACTCCCTCTCACTGCTGTGAGGATCATGATCCCCGGAAGGGAAACCAAGTCAGAGGATGGTAAATTCCTTCAGAGACTTGGGGCTGAGCAGGAAGAGAGGGTGCTTTCAACCATTGAGTCTGGCCATTAATGTCCAGACCCACTTTCCTGTGTCAGAGCTGGCTTCCAGAGTCAGGCCGGGCACACATGTCCAGCGCTGACCATGGCGATCTGAGCCAGGCTGGTCCCGGGAGCCCAAAGCTGGCCATCAGCTGCTCCTCTTCAACTGGTAACCGAAGTCAGTTATGCAGATAATAGGATGAATGCTGCAGGGCCTTCTCATCACATACATTATTCTAATAGAAATGCATACCGCGACCCGAGTTCTGTGACAGTCCATTTTAGAAGACTTTAGCCGAGCAAATCAAGTATTCAGGGAGAAATTGGAGAAAGCATTTTTCCTCAGCAGTATCTGCCAGCTCGATCCTAAGCAGCCAGAGCCCAGACAAGCCCCAGCTGCGAAAAGGGTTGTGGAACACTGCCCCCCTCCCCGCCAAGCCCACTAAATGGTCCAGAGGAATCTGAGATGTGGTGCCCATCCGTTAAATAAATGCCTTTTACGCAGACGGGCCATTCTTTCTTGCTCTCTCTCTAAAGCCTTGCTATTCCCCCAGTCCACATTCAGACACACACACCTTTTTGTCAGCTACTTAAAATCATTAAGTGAACTTAATTAGGTTTGTCCATCCCCAAGGCTGCCACGGTGGGCAAATAAGGCATTATATTCACTGTCCATTAGCAGTCTGTTGCCTGAATGGGACTGCGCCTTTTCAGAGCTGTGCGTGAGCCATGTCAGCGTTTCCAATGCAGAGATCTGCCCGGTGAGCCTGGGAGACAACCAGCTTCAAGGCTGCCCCCTCCAAACCTGGCCCCGTGCCCCAGTGGCCACCTCCCTGAAACCCCCGGAGCCAGTTTTCAACAGGCCTCTCTGTAAAGCCGAGCAGGAACAGAGTCGAGGGGTACGTTCTTTGTGCAAAGACAGGCTCCAACCAAGATCTCAAGCCAAGTCTGTTTTATCAACAAGTTCCAAACCCCACCAGCTGGAAAAAAGAAAAAGCAACAATAATCCATGTAATCAAAAGTGTCTTATTTGGAAAAACTGAAAGAGCTGAGCAGGTGTGAACTATTGAGGGGCAAGGAGTGGAATCAACTAGCTGCTAAAGGCTAGAAAGAGCTCAGCTGCCATGTTCTTAAATAGCATGTATCAGCGAGGGAGCTGGAGGTGCCCCGGAGAGTTCACTCTTCCCTTCTCCTTGACCAGGCTGCCCACAGAGAAGGAGGGCTAGCTTCTCCTAACCATGAGGGCTCAGTTTTCTTTCTCCACAGAGGGCTAAGGCTTCGGGATAAAGAGCAGTGGAGTAACCAAACATTTGTTAGAACCACCTGATACTCATAATCCTGACAGTAATGTGGCATGGACCTTGCCTTTCCTTAGACTCAAAGAAGTCCATCTGCTGCATGCTAGAACTTTCCCTCAACTCTAGAGCAGTCTAACTGGTACATGCTAGAACTCTCCCTCAACCCTAGAGCTGTCTAACTGGTGCATGCTAGAACTTTCCCTCAGTCCCAAACCACTCCACCTAGTATATACTACGACTCAAGACCCAAGGCTGCAGCTGACCTAGAGAGTGACGGTATCTGCAGTTTTGGGGGAATGCAACAGGAAAAACTGGTTGCACCAGAAAGACTGAGAGCCTTGAGGAAGTCTCACCCATCCTCAGCAGGGAGGGGAGGGAAGCAGAGCCAGGAGCAATCTCTTCTTCTCCTGAGGTTCAGCTGAAGACACTCAACCAGGGACAATCCAACGCAGAGAATCCCAAATCTCCTGAATCTGGGTGGCTCTCATGGCCACCAGCCTCTTGGCTGGTACCCCCACAGAACAGAAACTCCCAGATGGGTCCTGCTGTCCCCTCCCTGCCCCCACACCTGCCATCCCCAGACAACATTCCCAGAATGCCTGTGCTCCACCCCTGCCGTCCCCACACCCCGGCGTGGCGTGACCCACCTTCGTCCCATCCCCTCACCCAACTGCTCCCTGCAGCCTCTGGAGTCTGGGGCACTTGGGGCAGGGTCAGCAGGATGGCCTTGTGGGTGGAGGGAGGCCACGTTGCATGTTTACATCTGATTCGCCATCTGATTGAGTCTTCCCTGATTGTTAGGAGTGTTCCTGACTCCAACTCTGTGCAATTCCCTATGTCAATCAAACTCTTTTAAACAGCAGCTGCCACTGCTGTTGCCTTGCAGAGCACTTTAGAAACTCTTCTATTTAGAGACCATTCCATCCCAGCCTGCATCATGCCATCCATGCTAAGAGGCCCAGTGGCGGGTGGAGAACCTTGCAGCCCTAACCTCTCAGTAACGGAGGAGGGCCGAGAGAAGGGAGGGAAAGCAGGGAAGGGAGGGGAGCTGTGTATCTCCCAGAAAGGGCCCAGTTAGGGCAAAACAGGGGTTTTGTCCCTCTCCCCCATGCTCAGTGGGCGCGCACAGGTAATTCACTCGCTCTGACACCCCAGGCCTCCTGGAAGGGATGTCCGGGATGCTCAGCACCTGGCCTGGCCCCTCAACCTGTGGATGATGGATGAGGAGCTGGTGACCCCGAGTGGAGAAATGGGAAAGGTGGGCCACGGGGCCTTCCCCACCGCTCCACCCCGGGTTGGGATTCTTTCTAGTCGCCATCCCCAAGAGGCTCTGTGCACCTGTTCTCTTGCGGTCTGCAAGCAGCCTCTCTCTCACCCTGGCAACTACTGTAAACAGAACAAGACAACAGTGTTCGGGCCCCCGTTTGCCCCCTGAGAATGCCAGGCCTGGCTTTGTCCCTGCTGACCCGGGCTGGAGCTGGGGGCTTATCCGCAGGCCGCGCCTCCTGGGGAGATCTAAGGAAACCGTGACCTCACTGCGGCTCATGGAGAAGCCTGATGCTGTGCATGGGACCCACCGGCCGCTCACTATCTTCAAATCCTTCCGCACCCCTCACACGTGAACCACGGGGGCCTGGCCCCGCACTGAACCATCCCTCACTCGGGTTCCTCTGCCGCAGACGCCCTCCCCTCACGGTTCCCCGGCCCCACATCCACGCCTCCAAGTCCTCACCTTCCTTTGAGACCAACTTCAACGCTGCCTTCTCTGTGAACAAACCTAAGTAGGTTTACTGTCAATTCAGGCTGCTCTGTGTTGGTTGCAAACACTCCTAGGGATCAGAGCCAAATTGTTCAATATTCAACAATGGGTCAGGGACCACACAGAACAACCCCCGTGGAGACTGACACTGGCTAAGATGCCGGATCCTTGAGGAACCCCCCTCCCCGCTACACTGTGCCGGGGTTTAACCTCTGTGTTGCTAAACAGTGGGGAGAATGGGGGGCACCTGGGAAGGAGCAAGGCTGCCTGAGGCAATGAGCAGGGGACACTTGGGGGACAGTGGCTGTATCAGTTGGCGCAGAACTATTTTAATAATGACTTCAGCTCCCTCAAGGAGTCCCTGCTGAATATCAAGCCTACCCATTCCTGCCTGCCCTCCACACCCAGTCAGTGAAAGAGGTCTCTGAGGAGTTTCTGAGCCGTTTCAGGGAGCCCTGGAACCAAGCCCCAAACTCTAGAATGGATTAACCTATGGAACAATCCCTCAGAAAGGGAAGTAGAGGGACAGCTCCCCTCTCACAACTGCTCTGCCATGAAGGAAGACTGACCAAAAGGGCAGCTGTGAGCTCCACAGGGGCACATGGCCGCCAGATGCTGAGTCCTGCCAGGTGACCGACCCACGCCATTCTTCACCCACGATCCTCTTACCACATCTACAGGTTCTGGCTGCAGATGGTTGCTTGGTGGGGGCAAGGATCCAGAGCCACCGTGGCTTTTGACAATATCTCCATCAGCCTGGACTGCTACCTCACCAGTGAGTTCCCCCTGTCCCTGGCACTTATCCCCAACCCAGGCGACTCCCGGCCTCACTCTCCTTCCTTAACCTGAGCCCACCCGCCTCTCCCACCTTCCCTGGGGCACACATCTCTCTCTCCCTTAAACCGAGCCTCACTTAACTCAGCCTGTGGGGTCTTCTCTTTTCTAGTCAGTGGGGAGGACAAGATGCCACAGAATATGGCACCCAAATCAAGAAATCTATTTGAGAGAAACCCAAACAAGGAGCCGAAAGCCTGGGAAAATACAAGAGAGACTCCTATCTTTGACCCCACAGGTAAGGGTTCGACTTACAAATTTGAGCGAGGTCGTGTTGTCGTTGTTGTTGTTGCAAAAGGCAGAGGAAAGATACGGGCTGTGATGGCAGTGGGGAGCTGTGTTTAAAGAATAAAAGAGTCAACCTTTAAAAGGACCATCACCCACACCCTGGCTGTGGGGCTGTAAGAGGAGGTCGTTTGGGTCTCTAATTATCTGGCGGAATGGAGCATCTGAGAGTTGAGTGAAGTACCAACTCTCCTCTGTGCCTAGGGAGGACCTAGGAACCAACACCGGGAACCAAGCCGATCCCCTTTCCTCAAACTCCGTCCCTTGAAACCACTCCCCATTCACAGAGCAAAGCCAACCTTACATCAGATTTCTGCTCCTAAAGAGGGTTGGGCCCACTATGCAAAGCTAGGCTAGCCCATCACGGGTAAAGGCCCAAAAGCTTCAGATTCAACACGATTCCCCAAAGCTTGGCTCCCTTCCAAAGTTGTCTGATTCAGCATCTTCCGGGCTGAAGGACTTCCCATGGGGACTTCAAACACAGTCTTCTTCAGCCTCTGGCCCTAAACCATGGTGCGACTTCTCGGCTATTCTTTGTACCAGGAGGAAAGCTCTTAGAATCGGTTTCCAAAGCCAGTATGATGTTCCTGGGCAGATATTAGATCTGTGAGCCTCACCCCGGAGAAGCTGGGGCCTGACACTAGTAGGTCAAGGGGTTCCCCCAGGTGGTCTGGGTGCCTGGCTATGGGAGTGAAATGAGTAATCTGGAGAAGCATGTGTACAGCACTGTCCACCCACACCCTTTTTCCTATAAAAGATCACTTTATTAAAATCACAATAGATAAATGATAAATTTCTGCTTATAATGTGAAATCCTTGTTTAGTGCAAAGTACAAAGAAAAAAAACAAGTGGAGACTTACACCTTCACACTAAACTCATTGACTCTCAACTTATTTCATAAATATCAGCTTTGGTTTATCTTCGAAGAAAGAAACCCCTTCCTTTCTCTGGTTGAAAAGCCACCCCAGGTGTAGCTCTCTCTGTCCCTGATTCCTGCCTGATCTAGCGGCCAGACCAGGGGGAAAGAGTTCATTGCTTTTCCTCCTCACTTCTCCCCTCTCCTCCCTTCATCTTTAACTAAAACCTCAGAACACCTTTTCTTTTGTCCACATGAAAGGAAACCTGCTGCCTCTGTCTATTTCCCTACTCTTCCCCATTGTTCATGAAAACGGCTAAGGTGAGGGAAGCGGCCTTCTGTCCATCATTCGCCGCCCCACCACCCCTACCCCGGGGACAGACCTCCAGGACTCCCTGGATCCTGGTGAGTGACTGCCTTCCTGCAGTGCATTCAGGACAGGTTCCAGCAAACCTTGTGACCCTGGCCCCGCCTCGCCATCAGCACTGATTACATAGCAGGGGCTCTGGGGACACCTATAGATTGACGGGGGGGGGGGGGGAGCTTGAGGCTTGAGCTCAGTTCTCGGATGTTGGCAGCCAGCACGTAGCAACCTGACTCCTGGTTTATTGCCATATGACTCCCACTGTCCCTAAAAGGCTCATCGATGAGGATCTGCCCAGTGGCCACTCAGACTAACAAAATCATGCGGTGGCTGGAAAGCGGCAGCGCTCCCCCACCCCCACCACCTCCAAATAAAAGGAGCAGCAAGTGGCTGCCCGAGAGTCTGAGAGCCCAGAGCTTCCTCTGCTGCCCAGTCAGCCTTGGGACAGGGGGCAGGGGGCGTTGGGTCAGCGTTCTGTCTCCAGACTCCCTTCTGCAATGACCCCACCTCCAAGGGAAGAGGACGCTGAGGCAAACTCATCCCCAAGCAGCCTTAGTGGGTACCTTGGAAAGGCTTTAGAAAATTGAATACAGAGGCCATGTGTTCCCTAGAACCTGCTCTTGCACTGGGGAGCTCAAAGGGAGGGAGAAACTGAGGTAGGCTCCCAGCTGACGGATGTCCCAGCCCCAGCACCCTCTGATTCATCAGGAAAAGCAGGAGCAGGGTCACCCTTCCCCACCCCCACAGGCCAAAGCCCATCACGGCCCCTGGGTGCCACTCATTGTCAGGGAGATCAGGCTACTCTGGGTCCATGCCGTGGCCCTCCCTCACCTAGCTTTCATCTAGAACTACACAGTTTCTGTACACTTCCTCTGTGGCCAGTTATGTGCTCAGAGATGCTGAGCTGAGCAAGACCCAGGTCAGGCAGTCAAAGAACTCCAGCCTACAAGAGAGCATGGATAGACGGGGAGGGGTGGTCTGAGAGCCAGCAGGTGATGGCCTGCAAGGTGAAGCTGGGCCCAGCTCCTAGCTTCTGCCTGCGAGGGCCTCTAGAGAAGAAGGGGCAGGGGGGTGGCGGGGATGCAGTGGGAGGGGAGGGGAAAGGAAGGAGCAATCAGGAGCCTGTCTGCCCGCTTGACCCTGGGCTGGGCTGTTTCATACACCAACCCATCCAGACCTCACTCTGGCCAAGGAGAGTTGTTGTCATTACCACTGTGGGATGAGAAGATGGTCGAGAGAGAAGAGTCCCCCAGCGGGTAGGGAATGGACCCAGGATGTGACCCTGAAGTCTACATTCCTTCAGCCCACTAAGCCACTCCAGGTAGCCAAGTCCAGAGAGTAGCACTGAACATGGGGAAGAGCAGGAGAGCTTCCCAGACAAAAGGCCAGCCTGTCCAGGAAACACATCAGTCCCCAGCCTTCTAGCCAAGGATGGGGGAGACCAGATAACAAGATTTCCTTGCCAACGTTCAGCGCTGTCCATTTCTGTTGGGCTGGGCCAAGGGCGGCTGGTGGCATTTCCACTCTCCTCCTGGCAAGTGTTAGAGCACCTCCTAGAAACAAAAAGGTTACACGGGGGCTTTTGAAAACAGTGGCTCACAGCACATCCAGGTCTCCCTAAACACTCTGCACATTCCCTGAGTCAGCCCCACGACGAGGCCCTGACCTCCAGCTCTGGGGGGGTCCTTCACCCCGAAGCCCACGGGGCAGAGCTGAGCGCCTGGAGCTTCTAGGCAGGGGAAATCCTGTCCAGGTGCTTCACGGAGCTTTCTCGGAAGCCTGAGTCATCGCTAATCAGACCAAGAAACTGAGAGAGAAAACGGGGCAAGTCTTAAGTCTGGGAAAATTACATTTGTCGGCTTTGCACATAGAATTACGTTAACCAATTGCTTGCGATAATGCAATCACGGGGCTGCAGAGCTCTCGCTCTCTCTCTCTGTTTCTGTCTCTCTCTCAGCAGTAATGATGTGCAGGCAGGCTCTGTCACCCCCCACCAAAGGCCAGAAAAGGACAGGCAGGACCCCCAGAGGCCCATGACCCTGCCTCAGCTTCCTTATCCCTCTCTCCTCCTCCTGTGAGTCCATGTGTTATATAGGGAGAGCAGAACACTTACATGAGAACCAGCCCAAACCTTGGGCCCAACCCACAAGTGTTAGTAGCTCATGGAGCCCTGGCATCAAACTACACTCTTGCCTCTGAGTTGGTTAGTGATGGTTGGTTTACTGCTTTCTGAGTACACATCTCTTGCCGAAGGGCAGGGGGATGATTAAAACTGCATAGGACCACGGAAAGAGCACTGGACCAGGAGTCAGCAGGTCTGTGCACAACCTTGGCAGGCCTGCACGAGCAGACTGTGGTCCTGGGGAGGGTCCTGCCCCTGCACGACCTTCTGTCTCCTCATCTAACAGCTGGGGCATGTCAGTAAGGCCCCCAAGTAGCAGAGCTCAGAGGAGAGCCGCTAATGTCAACACAGGCAAAGGCAAGAAAACTGCTTCTTTTAATAGTCCAGGTTTAAAGTAGACAGTCTCCAGGTCTCTCCCCATCACCAGCCCTGTGGTTTTAAGGGCTGAAAGAATAGGGTGTAAGGGAGCCAGAGCTTCCTTGGCCCATCTCACTAATTAACCCATGGCACTGTTAATGTGCCCAGAAGAAAGGGTAGCAGACTGTCCATTTCCACACACGCTCCTCGGTTCAAGAACAGATGCCAGTTTCAATGAGAAAATTTTATGTGTTTCATATAAATTGATTGAGTCTATTTCTGCTAAATGCATTATCCATTCACCACAGAACAACTATTAGAGTTAATAGAATTTGTAGTGAGAGCCCTTATGGTCCACGCATGCCCTTCTCGGGATGACGGCATTGTTGCAAGGCAGGCTTGCCAGGGCCCGGCCCCCTCGCTCAGAACCCGTCTTCTCGTTTCCACCAGAAGCTTCTGCGCTCGGGCGCTGCAGGCCGGGTCTAGCTCACTGTGGTGGCATGCCCACATAGTGAGGAGTCGCGGAGTTCCTGACCAAATAAATGTGCTCTAATCCAGCCCCAAACGAATCATAGCATCCTGTCGGCACTGCACATAGCTCCCTACAAGCTGCAGGGAGCTGGGGTCACTGCTTTTGCCTTAGCTCTTTACTGTGGGCCAGTTTGGGAGGCAGGAGGGGAGGACAGGAAACAAGTAAGAAGAGAAGACCCGGGAGCCCCACTCACCCCTGCAGTGGGGGGTGGGGGGAGGGCACGTGGAGGGAACAACTCCATTTGGATGCTCCTCTCCACTGCATCATTAACAGCCTTTCCCAGAGATGCCCAGTGACAGAATCTGGGACTTCCTGAGGGCAGCAGGGACCCAGAGCCACCCCAGGCTTTCTCCCAGTGCGGCCTTGTGCCATCTGCTTCTGGTCACCTTGCAAGGGGAAGGAGGACCCAGAGTGCTGCTCCTTCAAAATCAGGCTTCCTTGTCCCCAAGGACCTGTGGAATCTGAATGCCAAGGAGGAGGAGGTCAAAGCATTTTTAACAAACTCTCAAGGAAAGCCTGATTTGAAATAAAGTTTCGCAACCCCAAAGGGCAGCCCAACCTCTTGAACACAGATGAGGAGAAGCCTAGGCCTGGGGAAGGGGAGGGGCTGCCTCGGAGTCACATGGCATACTTTTAAGTTTTTCTCTCTCAGACAGCAAAGCATTTTGTCGTCTCCTCTTTTCACACCTGAAAACCACCAGTCACTGGGCGGTGCTGGGTGTCAGCAACTCTACTGGGCTCTTCGTATGTGTTATCTCATTAGTTGGGACTCTAATATAATCCCCCTTATACAGATGAGGAAACAGGCCCACAGGGGGTGAGTAAACTTGCCTTACGTTATATAACTTGTGTAAAAGGCTAACAAAACATGGTGTGTTTTTTTTTTAAATCGCATAGAGAAATTAAGTTTTCTAAGCCAGGTAACATTTAGAATGCCAAATTTTTTTAATTTTTTATTTTTTTAAGGTTTTATTTATTTATTTGAGAGAGAGAGAGCATGAGCAGGGGGAGCAGCAGGCAGAGGGAGAGGAAGGGCAGACTCCCCACTGAGCAAGGAGTCCAATGTGGGACTCAATCCCAGGACCCTGAGATCATGACCTGAGCCGGAGGCAGAAGCTCAGCTGACTGAACCACCCAGGTGCCCCAAGTTGTGATAAATCTTAAAGGAATTCTACCATTGACTAGTCTTCTAGAGGAATCTCTTCTCTGAAAAAAACCTCTGTGCCTAAAGATTTGCTTAGAGCACACCTGCATCTTCACTGATCCTCCAAACGGCACCCTAGGCACATGATGTCCCCCCACACATTTAAGAAAGCTGATGACTGCAGCTAACTGGTACCCCTCTGTGCACCCCAGTCCTCACTGGTGCACATGGAACACACTTTTGTCAGCACCCATTCACCTGGGGGGAGCAGTTCCTTAGGACTTGGGCAGGCATGGGCCATAGATTTCTATCCTAGGGACTAGTTTGGGTGGCTGGCCATTTTCCTGCTCAGCTGGCCTGCTTTTTAACCAATATTGTGGATTATCACCTATTGATAGCAAGGGAACTCGTGAGCACACATGAAGCACCAGCCTTAACAAGGCTCGTGCCCCCGTCCCCGAGGCAGGTTCAGTGCCCGCCGATTACCATGTCACTCTTCATTTGAGAGCGGCTGCCTTCCCTGGGAGCTAACACGCCCAGGCTCCCGGAAGAGACGCGGCGTGGAACTAATTCCTGATGCAGGAGCCTCATGACTGTCCTTCAAGAGTCTCTTCCAGTGCAAGAGGTTCTGTGTGTTGCAGACCCCGTCAGCAACCCCCAAGACATGGCCTGTGTAGTTGCCAAGGGAGAGAGAGCCCTTCCACAGGGATCTGGGGACAGTGCAGGGCGGAGGGGAGGGCTGGGCTGGAGGCTTGCTCGCCCCACTCCCCCCACCCCGAGGGAGCCCCCACCAGCAACAGCTTCCAGGCCACCAGCCACCACTGCAGGGTGCCCCCTGGACCTACCCCAGTTACTAAGCATGTTCAGCTTCTTTCCTTTGGTCCTTACAGCGCCCCATTCTCCCCGAGGATAGACGTCACTAACAAAAAGCCGGATGGCATGGCTGTTTGTTTGTTTGTTGAAATATAGTTGGCACACAACGTTACATTAGTTCCAGGCATACAACACAGTGAGTCAGCAAATCTATACATTGTGCTATGCCCCACCCCCACCCCCCCAGTGTAGACCCCACCTCGCACCACACAACGCTATTGCAATACCATTGACTAGACTCTCTGCGCTGTATCTCTCTCATCCCTGTAACTTACTCATTCCCTGACCGGAAGCTGTAACTTACTCATTCCCTGACCGGAAGCTGTAACTTACTCATTCCCTGACCGGAAGCCCGAACCTCCCACGCTGCTTCACCCATTCTGTGTCTGGCATACTTTTCAAGAGCACAGACTCCCTGGGTTCAAGTCCCAGCTATGCCATTTACTTTAAGCTGCTTCCTTCTCTTTTTTGTGCCTTTGTTCCCCACGTCAAAAATAAAATATAAAATAAAATAAAATGGTGCTTTTCTCATTAGTGCTTCTATTTCATAAGCTCGATGACAGGATTAGGGGAGTACATGCCTGTCCCAGGCTGAAAGAGGAGCAGGACTCGAAGTGAGCTGCCTGAGCCATGGCTGTTTCCTCATTTCAGAAGTGAGGAGACAGAATCAGAAAGGTTCTATGGCTTGCCCCCCAGCCAAATGCAGAGCCAGGCTCCAGGCTCAAACTGGCAGCCTCCGGAGTCTTCCCTTTCTAACCCCATGCCTGCTGGGAGGAATCCCAAATACCACCCAGCTGCTGAAAAGGAAAAAGCTCTTGCTGCATCCAGATCAACTAGCTTTCTCTTTCCAACTCAGGAGATTCAGCTCAGCATTCAACACAGAAAACATTGCTGCTTTCTAGTCAATGTGATCTTAGAATTTCTGGAATCCCAATACATTTAAAAAAAAAAAAAAATCAGGGACGCCTGGGTGGCTCAGTTGGTTAAGTGGCTGCCTTCAGCTCGGGTCATGATCCCAGCATCCTGGGATCGAGTCCCACATCGGGCTCCTTGCTCGGCAGGGAGCCTGCTTCTGCCTCTGCCTCTGCCTGCCTCTCTGCCTGTGCTGGCTCTCTCTCTCTCTCTCTCTAACTAATAAATAAATAAAATCTTAAAAAAAAATCATGTAGGGCTAAGTTCAGTTCACCAAGCTTAACAAGCGTGTGCAGTATGCGTGCTCTGTGCCAAGCCAGGTGCTGGGTGCCCCCGGGCCTGCTGCTGGGAGGGGACCAAAGAGTCGCTCTTGAAAAATGCACCACCCAGAGCTGGGTCCGCAGAAGCCCGAGACGAAACCACTGCTCTCTCAGCACGAGGGAGATCCTGGCTCCCTTTCCAGTTTATGATTCAGATCGCATCTGGAATTCAGACGGGTCTCCTCACTATGGCTCTGATTTTACCCTGTGCTGGATGGTGAGGGGGTCTTCATCCAAGATCAGCGCATTGCGAATTCTATTGAACTGAGCATCCTCTTTAGAAAGAATTCTAGGGTCCTTTGAAATTACGGTGTTACTAAAGAACTTCCCAACCCTGGGCCCCACTGGCCAAACAGCACGGAGCCACCCAGCTCTGACGGCCTCAAAAACACCTCATGAACCCCCCAGTTTAATGCTATGTGGTGGTTGGAATCATGGCCAAGCTGCAGATAAAATGGCTTAACACCAGGGCATGGCTCCTGTTAGCAGAAGACAGGTTCACTGCCTTTCTCTCCTCTGGATGGCCTAAAAAAACATGTTGCTTTTACCCGTTTGTTTCAGTGAAAGGTTGTATAAGTGGGAGACAACAAATGACCCGGGAACTCTGGTCTCAGCATGGCTTGATTAAGATCATTTAGCTCCAAGACCAACAGAATACAAAAGGCCCCTCCATCAGCGCAAATACATTAAACACTTGTTTTGGGGAAAGACTATTTTTAATTATCGCCCTACTGCCAGACTTGCTGGTTCAGCCTGCAGAGCAAACCTGCATACCCTTGGAGCCTATTCAGTTTTCTGCTCACTGCAGCAAAGCTTCAGTGGTCCTGGACAGAGAGATGTTTTGTTCTGTCCTGTTCTGTTTTAATTCATCTGGGCCCAGAGCTGGACAGAGGAGCTAAGAGAAGAAAGGCTGAAATACTAACTCTAGATTGCATAAAGGGATCCTCCCCACTTGCTCCTCCATATTTTTCCTGAATTTTTTTGCCAAAGTTTCCAGCAAACCCCAGCTCTGCACTCTTAAAGCTAAAAAGGGCAGAGGGGTAGTATTTTGCGCTTTGGGTCCTCTTGTACAATCAGTTCTCTCCCAACACAGTTCATCTTCAATTTGCAAATGAAGCCCTCGAACTGCATTTGGGGGAAATACATGACTTTTGTGGGGCTACAGAGGACTGCCCCAAGAAGGCCCCGCTAGCTGATCTAAATTGAAAGAGGAATTTCAGTCTTTTAAAGCTCGTCAAAATCTCAGTCAGATGAGGACTCCAGAACTTCCTCCAGGAGCAGTTTTTTAATCAAATCCCGAGAGATTGGATCTGAGAGGCCTGATTTGGCTTTTATAGCGAATATTGACAGTATCTTCATAATAATATGAGCACATTTTTCCCATTTAATTATCATTTTTTAAGCGGCTGACAGATTGATCCCATTCTGAGATTAATGTTAACATGTAAGGAAAATAAGGCATGGTTTGGGCTTATCCAACAACCTGACAGAATCGGGAAAACTCCCGGGGGCCTCAGAATAACTACCTGGAAGAGAGGGCTATCTTTTTCCCTCAACTGGCTTTATGACTTTGGCCCTACTAACTAGTCCGTACAGCCTATCAGTTTCCGTCAACAGTCAGGTCAGTGGAGGGTCCACAGTACTAAGGAGTAGGACCCAAGCAATCTCTTCAAGACTGCGGAGCTCCCTTCATTTCGGTCCTGCGGGTGTGGTTGTGTGCCTGGGAGTGTGTGCTGGTGTCCGAATGACAGCGTGGAGATGTGTGCTGTCTCCTCGGGAGCCTTCCCCTTTCTGTTGTGCAGTCATGGCTCAGAGACAACATGCCTTTCCACAAACACCCGTTCCTACCAGGACTACCTGAATCTTTCCACCTTCTCTTGCTCTAAGGCTAATTCAGGAGCACGAAGGGCCAAAGGCGCTCCCACCAAACCATGCGTGGTACCCTCAGCATGCACGAGCTCCTCCCTTGGACCCCTCGAGTGGCTTTGAGGGCTGGCATTTGGCCTACTCCCTTCTTTCTGTATTGTTTGGTTCTTCGCGCAGCGAAGGTGTATTAGCTTCCTCTTATGTGACTGGGACTGTTTTAGGCCCTGGAGACAAAGCAGTAAATAGCATCATCTAGGCTTACAGAGCTTACACGCCCGTGAGGGTGAGGGGCAACGAACAAGTGCACGGTGATGTATTTCAGAAAGTGGTGCTCTGTGAGGAAAATAAAGCAAGTTAAGGGGACAGAAATGACAGTGGCAAAGCATATGTGGTTTGTGCATTTGTGCTATAATGATGGGGGTGTGAACAGAGAAAATTTCAGATCCCTTCAAGTGTGGATCAGAGCAGAAACAGACGATGCTATTTGTCGCTAACACTGAAGTCCTACTTTTTACTCCTAAGCGGACGTGGCCTGGAAAAACCTCCAAGGCCCTCATGACATAGCTACAACGCTCATCAAGGTCAAGGTCTTGACTGTGAATTGACCTTGTGCAGAGACACAGACAAGGGTGGGTGAAGAAAGGGGGGGACATGCCTGGGCTGAGAAGGCCAGGTTGGGAGAATGACCCAAATGCCTGGCTCCCTACCTGGGGAAAGGCAAGCTGAAGGCCATGTACGGTGTCTAAAGAAGTTTTGGAAACATACTCCCTCTCTAAGCCAGCATCACTGAGGGATAGCAGCAGGAGTCTCTGATCATTGGTGTTTTTACTATAAGCAGGTGGAAGACGTTGATTCTAGAAGGGTCCGTTCAGATTGAAGTAGGACCCAGACAGTGGCTGGGAGCCCAAGGAAGGGGTCCAGTGCCATAACAAAAGTACTTTATAGACGATTGCTGAGAATTAGTTCAGTGGCCTTATACATGACTAGTGTCATTAATTCAGGGCCTGATGATGGGGAGATGTACATCTCTGTGATCTTCTTGGCCTTTTCCCCATGTTTGTTTCTTATGATGCTGCATTTCCAGCCACCATGGTGGCATCAGAGGCAGGAATAAAAAAGAAGTGTCTCTTCTCCCCTTTTCTCCAGCCCTCTCAGAGACTTTGCCTTCTCTTTTCGGTCCACCATTTGGTCCTACCTCTTCCCCGACTACCCCACTACTTTCCCTTCTGCCCTTGACATTTGGATTTCCCACCCTCTCAGGTGTCCTTTTTCCCCAGTTAATCCTAGAATTGGTCTAGGATGGATCTAATTGATCTTGGATGGATCCAAACCCAGACCCCAAATTCAGGACATTTGTTCTTTCTAGTTCCAAATCACTTGGCCAGTTGGGCCAGTGGCCTTCATCTGTCCATCTGTCAGAAGTTTTCCAGTCACAAGGGCCTTGTAAGGATTTTACCCTTCATGACTTAGAACCAGGCAATAAGCAAGAACTACCAAGAATAAAGCAATGAAGGGTTCTTGCCTCCTGTACTGTTGCCCCTCTCTCCTGAGGCAGTGAATCCTGTTAACATAATCTCCATGGTCAAGCACCAGACTAAGGTCTTCTCTCCCCCCAGTCCATGGAGAAGAGCAGATATGGGCAGAAATCAATGACTCTTCAGGCCTGCTTGTGGCAAGGCTGGTGTTTGAACCACCCCCAATTCCCACTTGAAACTCAAAACCAAATCCATTATGTGTAACCCCCAGATGGGTGCATCTACAACACCCCTCTCCCTGTCAAATACTTTAACACAACTCTGGCCTGAAGCCAACTGGGGAATAACAAAATTAGCCCTGAGGACTCCCTTAACTTAATTTTTATAGCTACGCTTTCAGGAGAGTGTTTTTCCTGTGACCTTTCCCTTCTCTCATGTGTTACTGACTTTCCCTCAGGGAGCAGGGGGTGGCTGAGAACACAACAAGCAGCCATCACAGGAGCCATTAAAAACTCCCTCAGATT
This sequence comes from Taxidea taxus jeffersonii, assembly GCA_003697995.1. Classification (NCBI taxonomy): domain Eukaryota; kingdom Metazoa; phylum Chordata; class Mammalia; order Carnivora; family Mustelidae; genus Taxidea; species Taxidea taxus. The sequence continues at coordinate 38,798 of RCUC01151382.1, forward strand.
GCTGGGTGTCAGAACTGTTTAGGGCAATTCTGTCCTGAAAACAGCTTTTATCTCAACAGCCCTGACTTGTCGCCCATTGATGGGGAGCTGGCTCAGAGGTTCCCTTCCATGAAGGGATCCCAGCAGAGAGGGACATGGGCCTCTGGTCTTTGTTCTCTGGGGGACCTCAGTATTTTTAGGCATCTTGCCTGTCTAGTGGAACTGTGTGAGAGGCAAAGGAGATGATGATGTAACAGTAAAACACAGATCACGTGCAGGAGCGTATCTAGCACAGAAGACAGAGCTTGTGTTTTAATTATTCTTATACCTCCTAATGTCTCATCAGCAAAAAAGAACAAAAGAGTAATGACCGTAAATCTTTGTCCAAAGGAACATGGTTGTGTGTGTGTGTGAGTGTGGTGTGTGAGTGTGTGGAGCGTGCAAGTGGGTCATAGGTGTGGTGTGGGAGTTTGTGTGATGTGTATGAGTGAGTGTGAATGTGGCATGTGAGTTTTGTGGTGGGTGTGTGAGTGTATGGAGGGTATGTATGGTGTGAGTGTTGTGAGTGTGTGTGAGTGTTTGAGAGTATGTGTGTGAGAGTTCGCATGGTGGGTGTGAGAGTGCGTGTGAGAGTGTGCGTGTGTGCGCATAGGTCATGCAAAGAAACTCAGTCTAAGAAGCAAACTAGAACGTGGAAAATTCACCAACTGAAAACTGTGCTGTAGGTAGAGTAAATGTGACCAGCCTCTCCTCACTTAGCCCCAGATTTAACTTTTCTGCATAGTCGCCTATCTGGTAAGATAAAATGATTCTTCCCTCTTCCCTATCTGCTGACCTAACATGGTTTTCAGGAGCTAAACTTGCTGGAGGATGGACATGCTACATAAATGGGCTGTGATTCATGCATGGAAATTTGAGGCCTTAAGAGTCCTGGCCGTGTTGACTCAAAATCATAGTAACGTCTTCCTACCTAAAGTTAGATCCCAGAAACCTCCACCATCTACTAAACACAAGTACCAAAATATCAATATATTCCAAAACTGTGAGATAAAGGCTTCCTGCAGCTAGTTGGTCCTCACCCTGATGCAGAGATAGGGGGCCACTCTCACACCCTCACCCAACACTGAGTATAAAATTATACGTAGTAGAACATGCTGAAGCACTAAGAAAACATGCGTGATGGTGAGAGAGAAGAAAGTGAATTAGTATAAAGTGTTTATATCTGAGGCCATTTCATGAAAGGACAAATAGCCCTAAACAACTGGTTAAGTCTTGTGTGGCACTATCAGGAAAAATTTAAATTATACTTAGTGGGCTCTATCCCAAAAAAGGCAGACATGATATAACAGCAAGTTCTAGACCATGGTCATTGGAGATGTCCCTGATATGTAGTCTGAAAAACCCTGCAGCCCTAGGAGTAGAAATGAGGGTGACAGGCCTGACCAGAGAGATGATATAAAAGGGCTAATCATAGCAAGTGGCCTCAAGTGATTCTTACATTACAATTTTTCTCAAGGATTCTGGGAAGATGGCAGTCATGGTGTGGTATCAGCATAGTTGTCTATCTTTCTGAATCTAAAAGCAAAGCAACCGTATATCAAAAATGAAAACCCATGGACATTTACAACAAAAATTTTTTATTAAAAAATACCCAAAATAAAATGGATGAGGACAAAGTACAACCACCATAAGATCTGTCTGATATCAGCATGTGAGCAAGAGAAAAGAGATGAAGACAACAGGCTGTCTTATAAACCTGAGAGCACGAGGAAATCACTGACAGATATTTGCTGGAAATAACTTGACAACCGATCTGAGAACTATTGCTGAATCTGGGAGAGGCTTTGTCCAGTCCAGGGATATATGAGTATAAGGGACCATGGTGATGTTTTAAAGAGTTAGGGGGACTGAGCCACTAGGAAAGAGACCATACTAAGAAGAAATTTCTGGGTGTCAAATCAACATTGAGTAGGATTGGAGTAACAGATAGATAAATAGATGATAGATAGACAGATATCCAGATAAATATGAACGAAAGAAACAGAGCCAGAAATGTTTGAAGGCAAACCTCTGTATTTTTCAACACTATATGAAGAAAAGAATAGAAGGAGCTCTGTGAAGTTAGAAAAGTCCTGAACTCTAAAAGTCCTAGAAAATTAGTTCTATGTAAAAATGCATAGGTATCATTATATGGTGACTAACATCACATAATTAATTGATTAAAAGATTTTTTAATTAAAAATAAAAATTCATAGGTATCAAGACCAAATCCCATCCATATTACAATAAGAATTTTAAAAGAGCGTAGAGGACAAAACAACAGCCCCACATTAAAGTGAAAGCATACCAGAAAGACATGCCTACAAAAGAGATAAAAATTTTAACCAATTTCCAAATAAGCTGACATTAATACAAAACATGAAAGACATGACATGAAGACAAGACATGAAAAAATAAAATAAGCCAGTGTTACAAAAGATCAAAAACTAAGTGATAAAACTCATAAAAGAATTTGAGATAAAAGGAAAAAATGATTTCAGAAATGAAGACTAAATTAGAAAGTATGCAAGAGCAAATACACACCACAGTTAATGCCTTACAAGAAATACAAGGTGAAAAGAGAAAAAAATTTTAAGCAAAAAAGATGACATCCATCAAGATAGGCAGAGAAGATCCAACATGAGGATAACAGGAGTGCCTGAAGAAGAAAATTTGGAGAAAGGGAACAAAACAAATGCTTAAAGCTATAATTCAAGGAAAATTTCCTTATTGAATCTAATTATTAAAAGAACACACTGTAGGGACGCCTGGGTGGTTCAGTTGGTTAAGCGGCTGCCTTCGGCTCAGGTCATGATCCCAGCGTCCTGGGATCGAGTCCCACATCGGGCTCCTTGCTTGGCAGGGAACCTGCTTCTCCCTCTGCCTCTCCCTGCCACTCTGCCTGTGCTCACTCTCTCTCTCTCTCTCTAACAAATAAATAAATAAAATCTTTAAAAAAAAAAAAAAAAGAACACACTGTATTACTAACCTAGGTGAGCAATACCTAAGGATATTCTAGTAAAATTGCTGAAAATTAAAGAAAAAGAAGAAAAGGACATTGGGCTCCTAAGCAAAAATAGCAAGTGATTTATTAGAGAATGAAATTTAGATTATCATCAAAGTTTTTGGTAGTACTACTTTATACCAGAAAAAAGTGGAGTAATGTATTTAATATACTCAAGGGGAAAAATATTATCAATATCCAAGAACTCAAAGAATATTATTCCCATGAGCCCTTCCTAAGGAATCTATGGAAACAAGCTTCAGACAACCAAAATAACTAGAGATATTTCAGCATGACCGTTAGGAGCATTAAACATACAGCACTTTTAGAAGTGAGACTAACTAAAGGTTAAAGAGGAAAAAGTATTGTATATAATGGTGATATGTCCAAACAGTGTAGCTGGAGTACAACTTCAGGAAATTATAGGAGAAAGGATAGCACATACACCAAAAAAAAAAAAAAATTAATTCATCTCAGTTTTTATTTTTCTATTTTATTCTATTCTATTTTTAGAGAGAGAAAGAGATAGGATGCAAGCAGGATCATGGGGTAGGGACAGAGGGAGAGAGAGAATCTGAAGCGGGTTCCATGCCCAGTGAAGAGCCCAGCGAGGGGCTTGATCTCACAACCCTGAGATCCTGACCTGAGCCGAAATCAAGAGTCGGATATTTAGCCAACTGAGCCACCCAGGGTTTCCTGGTCTCAGTTTTTATATCAATGATGGTAAAGTAGCAATTACTACTTTGAGTATTATGAAGGATAAAGTAACTGATTAATTATAGAATATTCTAAATCTATTACCCCCTGTGTTCATGAGAACCAAGATTCTCAGAGTGGAAAAAAAATGCAGATGTAGTAGAGAAGATATTAAATTTAAAACTTTGTAGTCCTGAATTTGAGCTGAAAGTGTCATTGTGAGCTCATGAGGTATTTTGTCATATATGTATGTATCTACTTCATGCGTATGTAGGTTTATACTGATAAACATATGAGTATCTTAGCTCTGTCCTCTAAAGAAACCTAGAAACAATCACCAGGCCAGTAATAGTAAGTGTCTATGGGACCTAGACTGTGTACTTACAGGGTGTTTTTTCACTAAAAGAAATCAAAGCTTTTGAGAAGATGGCTGAGTCCAGGTCGAGGGAAGGAATATTTCATTGTACCATAGCAGGGGAGAAAAATAACTCAGGAAGCTACCACTGAGCAAAAATGTGAGAATATGAACTTCTTTATTTTATTTTATTTTAAGATTTTTATTTATTTGACAGAGAGAGATCACAAGTAGGCAGAGAGAAGGGGGGGAAGCAGGCTCCCTGCTGAGCAGAGAGCCCCATGGGGGCCTCGATCCCAGGACCCTGAGATCAAGACCTGAGCTGAAGTCAGAGGCTTAGCCCACTGAGCCACCCAGGCACCCGAGAATATGAACTTCTAAAGGATAATAATTGTGATTAAGTAAAACTCAATAATATGTTTTAATTCATGGATTAATAAAGATATATGAACGACTAATTTTTCAACTCTGGAGGATGATAGAAAATGAATCCATCTATTTGAAAACTATAAATAAGGTGAAAGAATTGAGCATTTATCCCACCCTTCCTGTATGAACTATACCACTTGGTAACCAAATAGTAGATGAAAGGAAGCAACTCTTTATAGATTCTAATTAATAAATGAGTGAAAAAGATATCATTTGAATATCATTATTTTGCAACACCCAATAAATAAATGGAGCTAAGCAATAAGTCTCAATAACTGCTAATGTTCAAAAAAAAAAAAGAAAGAAAGAATCACTGATCACATGTCTAGAAGGGGATGCTGCTCCATTATTGAGACAGATGACAGAAATGTTTAACTTCTAGATGGCTATAATATGTGTATTACTTTTATTTTTCCCTAATAAGAACAATTTATAAATTTTCATCATGTACCCAAAAAAGGGTTACTTTTTCCAATTTATAATAAAAAATGGTGTCATATACATTTATGGATGGTGAGTGATTATATTTACTTGGATATGGGTCATGATTTTATTTAATGGCATCTACAATGGCCATCAAAATGGCTCCATATGCCACAGCTCCCGTGAAGTTCAGCTCACTCAACAGCTACAGATAGAATTCAATTCCATGGATCAGAATCAAATGGTACCAAAATATCCATCTGCCGCATTGAATGCTTCTCTGTGGTACACATACAGACCTTCAACGGGAGGCAGATCCTTATTATTGTGATTAATAGTAATAGTTGAAAACTTATTTTCCTTGGTATCACGCTTTATTTCTTTGCATTCAATTGAGCAGATGAGATGGCTTAGCAACAGTAATAAAACTAGTACAATCACTGTCTAGCCTATTTTTTTAGCATTGTGTGGTATATTACTAATTGATTTGTTTCTTCTTGGAGGGTACTACAATATACTTAAAATGAAACCCAGTGTTTAATGGACATTTCCTTACTCAGCTATCTATAACCGATCACTGTTTTGATGTTTGTAGGTTCTTTGTACAATTTAGATGTAAATGAGTATTAAACTGGTTTTCCAGTGTATGGTATAAGTAGGATGAGATAAAGCAGTTCTTTTTTTTCTTTCCTAAATGAGTTTTAATACAATAGTTTTGGTCTTATATTTGTTGGGTTGTTTGGGGGTTTTTTTTCCCCCAAGAGAAAAGAACCAGAGTTCCTCCTTCCCCCACCCCCAATCCAGGCTCCTCCTTGGGGAGCATTTGATCCTCCTGTAGCTCCACAGAGCCTCAGGGACCAATGTAGACTCTCATCTAGGGGGAAACAAGGACCCTTGTGCTCTCAGACTGGCAGCTCAGCATCAAGCCCACCTCACCACTATTCTAACTACAACCTTGATCTTCTAACCAAAAACCAAGCTTTTGCCTTATAGCTTCATGACCCAATCCCTCTCTCTTATATCTCTGCTTCCTGGCCTTGAAAACATTCCAGTTACTGGATTTTCCTTTTGACACTTCCTGGCTCCCCATGGCCTCTCTGGGGACCAGAGTCCTGATGCTGGGCACCTATTTTCCCTGGCTTATGCCCATGACCCCTTAAAGCCTGCTCTTTGCTAGGCTGTGATGCTATAGGGCCACAGTTCCAAGGCTGTGAGTCCACCCACCATGCTATCCTGACCAGACTCTCATCTGTCCCCTCATGGTGGCCTGCCTACTCTCTGGGCCTGAGAAAGCTTGGTATGGTCTGTCCTAGTTTTAAGTGAGCCCAAGGTTTATGGATTTAAAAGGAAAAAACAAAAACAAACAAATAAACAAAACAAAACCAGACTCTCAAACAAGTTCTGTGAGGATTTCCTGGTGCGTCTAGCACCTCTTCAGGTCTTGAACTGGAAATCAGATGATCTGTGCCTAATTCCCAGCTTGACTGATTATTCTATCTGCCTTCGCTTAGAACAGATCTCATGCCTGGATATCTTGCCTGATGTTCTGCCAGACTCTTCCTGCTCCCAGGGTACCATTCCAGATGCCTCCTCTGGGGCCCTCCTAGGCCCATGGCTGTTAATACCACCAGACTCAGAGCAGCAGTAATTTCCAATTACATCCATGAACCCACCTCTTAAGCAAGGATCTGGAAATTATTATGGCCTGCTGCCAGCAAGCCTTAACCCAATGCTCAGCTGAGGGGGGCCAACGCTGTTTTAAGCACTTTAGAAGGACACCAGAAATAAAGCAGAATAGCATTGTCCCTGTCCCCTTGCACAAAGCCACAAGAACCCACAGTTCTGATAACCTTATCTTGAAAAACAGATTCAAGCATTAAAATCCTAGGAAGGACACAGGATCAGGAACTCATGTAAGAACAATATGAAAAGGCTAGAAGTCTTCAGGACAAGAAGATGGGAAGGGCTTGACCACCACTAAAGGATCTTTGGACATAGAAGGAAGAGCCCCCAATTTCTAGTTCCTTCTCTAAAGTTGATTTACTCAGAAAAATCTCCTCCCATTTCTAGAATGTTCTTTCTCCATTTCAACAATGAAGTAGGTGGACCTAGTTCACAAACCTGGTTGCTTCTCCTGAAAAAGCTTTTACAAAATGCAAGTTATGTCCTCCCCCAATCATCACCCAACCTAGTATCTACTAATTGGAATCTCCAGAGCTCTGAAATTCATGTTTTTAAACATTCTTAGGTGGTCTGGGACCACTGAATTCAGTGATCTCCAGGGTCCCATCTTGCTGTGACATTCTATGTCAGATTCCAGACAGAATGAGCAAAGGGACCAACAGAATGAAGCTTGAGCAAGACAAGCCCACACACATAAGAATCAGGAGAGCCCTTGGACAATGGGCAATGAACTCAGAAACCCCATACCCCTAAGAGGTAAAGCTGATGGGAAACAAAAATTGTTTCCAACCAACTTCAAGCAGATTTATGAGGGTCGGGGCCATCTGAGGGAGCAGGGAGGACCACCATGCTTGGAAGACCGCTGAAAGCAAGAGAATTCTAGCTGTATAAATCATGGATCTGACCTGGGATGGCAAATCTGTTCCCATGGAATCCACTCTGGAAAGAATTTTCTCTCTGGACCTTTCCATCAGAAATTACTGAAAATAAAAACAAAATTTTGTGTATAGAAACCACCTGAGACTAATATATGTCCACTGAGTTGGGAAAATACTGATCCCTTTATTGAGAAACAGCTGTAATGTCCTTCCTTTTATGGAATGGCGAGCATAAATCTTGAGATTGGGTGTCTCTGCTTCCAACAGTTAGAAATTGAACAGGAAGTTGCACAACTTTAAACTGTGTTCATCATGCATCTCTAATGCCAAATGTTCTTCTATGCGCTTTGCTTAGGTCATCATTCAGTAGTCTCACTAAGTCCAATCTTACTTCATTCAGACTGGAAGACTGAGGCTCAGAGGGGTGTATGATTTACCCCAGGTATCATAGCTGGTCAGGGGCAAAATCCAGGATAGGAAAAGTTAGCCCATCTGGATCCAAAGACCGTGCTTCTCTTCCTACCTCACCAAATGTCCTACCTGGTCAAGAAGTACAATCCCAGCCTCTCTGGGAATGTCCCACAACATTTAGAGCAATGTTAACCCAGATTGAAGTTGAAAGTGGGTCCCACGAAAGGGAAAATGCTCAGGTAGTGTGTCATGCCCATACCTTCAGCTCTCTTCCTCAGCGCTTTCTTGAGGAAAAAGGAAAGAAAGAAATCACACATGTATATGCTTTCATTTCCAGGACTGACTTAACTGCATGGATTGTCATGCCTTTGCCCACAATGCTTGTTTTAGGCACACATTGGATCTGAGAATAGCCTTCAAAGAGTTGGAGATCATATGGAGCAAGTGGATTTTTCTACTTCCTTTCCAGGATTATCTTTTTCTTTCTGTCCCCATTCTCATCCCCAACTCACTGAGTTTAAATCCCTAGGTGCTGCTGGTAGAGGATCCATGTTGACAGAAACTCCTCTGGTCACATTTCCCATTGTCAAGAACAGCACCTGCCCTGCCTGTAGGCAGGAGTCATGGACACAACTCATATTTTTAGAATTCTAGACTTTACAAAGACCTGTTATATCCCTTGCTTCCTTTAATCCTCATGCCAAATCAGCCACTTTTATAGACCAAGGAGCTCTATCAAGGTCCCACAACCAATAACTGATAAGGCTGCCCCTAAATCTGTGTCCTTTTCCATTCACCATTTGAGGACAGCCCACACTTAGGATTTGGGTGCTGGAGATATGGATAAAAAGGCAACTGTCCAAGAGAGTGCTGCTAAAATGTGCTCACTATTCAAAGAGTTGGCTCTTTGAAGTAACAGGTTACCTCCTTTAGAGTATAGAAAGATCATAAAATTGACAATCAAGCATTCACACCCAACCGTGAATGGATTCATCTCCTTCCTGCCCTTGAAATGACCTTCAAAAACCAAACAGAGATCAACATCTTCATTTCAAAAAACTGAAGCCAACTGAGAAAGATTTGGATACACAGTGTTGTATAGCTATATGCCTTGGAATCTCAGCTAGAACTTTGGTCTCTGACCTTGGGGTCAGGACAGTGTCACAAAAGCCCCCCATACTCGCCAGGTTTCCAGATCATCAAAACTACCCAGTGCAGTTTCAATCTGATTGCTTGTAATTTTAGCAGCCCAAATTAAGCTTTCATTTCCACATCATTAAATTAGTTAAAAGTCTTCAAAGATTTTTCACTTCAACGTTTTAGTGAGCAAAGCTATACCAAATTAATTTTTTCATAATGTTTTCTATAGGTAGAATTTAACTTCATCACATTAGAGGGAAACTAGAGTCTATGTCCAGTTTACTCTTTTGAGCTTCCCCAAGCTAAGAGGATCTTATATGCATATGTCCAGCCTTTGGGAGCAGGTTCAATGCAGTCACATTGCATTATGTCACAGTAGCATAGATTGAGCACCTGTTGTTTGCCCAGTGAGAAACAAGGTGAGGGTCTAGCCACTGCCCACTCCTGTCTTACCTGAAGGGGGTCTTCTCTTCTTCCTGATAACCAAGGGGCTTTTTCTTTTTTTTAAAGATTTTATTTTTTTATTGACAGACAGAGATCACAAGTAGGCAGAGAGGCAGGCAGAGAGATTGGGGGAAGCAGGCTCCCCGCCGAGCAGAGAGCCCGATGCGGGGCTCGATCCCAGGACCCTGGGATCATGACCTGAGCCGAAGGCAGGGGCTTTAACCCACTGAGCCACCCAGGCGCCCCCAGAGGGGCTTTTTCTTTACCATCCTGTGCTTTAGATAGCTCCATCCCCCCTTCTTAAGGCTGGATCAGTCAGCACCATCTGTGTCTCTCCCCGCATATCTGACCAGGCCCTGGCACAGAATAGATCCTCAACAGACATTTCCAGTTTGAATGGCTGATCGGTGTTTCTTGCCCTGGCCTTGGTGCCATATTGGAACGTGGGTTCAGAGCCATGGAGTGGACAGCTTGGAGGCAGGCCAGGGAAGCCTCTGGAGGAGGGAGGGCCAGGCCAAGTGAGTGATTACCTTTCCTCTTGTGCCGTAGTTCACTGGCTGTTCACCACGTGCGGGGCCAGTGGGCCCCACGGCCCCACACAGGCCCAGTGTAACAACGCCTACCGGAATTCCAACCTGAGCGTGGTGGTGGGGAGCGAGGGTCCCCTGAAAGGCATCCAGACCTGGAAGGTGCCAGCCACCGACACCTACAGGTGCGTATGGGGGAGGGGGAGGCCAAGGGACAGATCTCCCCTTCTGAAAATGATGGGGTGTTGTCTGTGGGTGCATGCCCTCGGGGTGCCTGGGCACACCAAGGCTCAGAGGCCATGGACTCTGGCCCATAGTGGGGTATAAGGGCTGGAGATGGGGAGATTTGGGATAATGGGATATGGCAATAAAGATGTGTCCTCTGTCCTCAAGGAGACCACAGTCTGTTTGTGGAGATGATATACACGCATGACCTAGCTTCAGAATATTCTTTATTACTAATGATTGTAATTATAGTGGATTCTTTAAGTATTACTTGATGCTGTTCACATGAGTCAGCTCATTTGAAATGTTTGGGAAACAGACATACGATGGACATGAAAGATGATGCTCTTACCCTTGAGCCTCCTTCCCTGGGCCTTCACTATTCACAAGTAAAGCAGCTGTTCTCAGGCTCTTGTCCCGCACCCAACCCCAACTACACAGTATTCCAACAGAGCAAGGCCAGGCCAGAGGGAGGCCTGACTCAATGGGCCACTTAGCTCATACGTGATAAAGGCTCAGACCAGTGGTTCTCAACCATCAAAATGGCTGGACACCTGGTTAATACAGATTACCGGCCTCACTCACAGAGTGTCTGATTTCGTAGGCCTGGAGAGGGGCCCAAGGATATGAATATTAAGAAAATTTTTATGCTATCTATTTTTATATGAATGAAGCAAATATGATGAAATATTGACATTTAGTGGATCCAGGTTGGGAAGGGAGACATAAGGGGTATTTAGCATGCTGGTTGTATTCATTCATTGAGAATATGAATTTCTAACAGGTTCCCCCAAGAGTGACGAATCAGGTTGAACCCTTGCGTGTAGCCCTCCCACAGCTCTGTGGACAAGGCCCAGGCTGCAGTCTTCATTTTACACAAAAGGAAACTGAGGCTCAGAGAATCAGAAGCCTCCCCACAGACACACAGGCGGGATAAAACCTCCAAGCCCAGACTTCGCAAGTGCAGGCTCGCTGAGGCTCCTCCCACAGCAAACAGTGGGCTTAAACAGGAAGCAGCCTGATCATGGCCTTGCTGGCGCAAATGCCCCCAGAGGCTGAACACAGTGGGATGTGAGCTCTCTTTCCCCTTCCTCGGCCCCCAACCCCCAGAAGGAAAGGAGCATCTCAGGTTGCCTGGCTTTCTGTGTAGCCCCACCCCTGGGACCTCATAAATGCATTTCGGGGAGAGCCCTAAGTGCTTTTTAAATGACATTCTGGGCAGGAATGCAGTAACAAGGTTTGGCTGCAATCAAATTAGCTGCTCTAGGTCCCACACTTCCCCAACAAATGATCGCAGACACCCAGGCAGCCCCGGATCTGCCGCACTGAGCAGGCCAGATCTCCCCTTCCTGCCTGGCTGAGGTTCCCCGGCTCAGTCACTGTCCCGGAGAGACGGAGAGGAATGGTTGCTGAGGACTCACCAAGTATTTCTCCCCCTTTTAGCAATGAGGTAAATGTCATTGTTATGATTATTGATATTCCCTTGTTTCCATAGGGGGAAACTGGAGTCAGCAGCTTAGCAACAGACCAAAGGCCACATAACTAGTAAACCCTGGGTCCTCTGGCCCAAAGGCTGTGTGTTCTTTCCACGAAAGCCCATACCTGGACTCTGAGAGGCATGCAGGGGACAGGAGGAACAAGAAAGGGAAGTAGGCCTAGCAGTCCTACACCACCCACCTCCAGGAAGCCTCTGGAAACGAAAGCCTGGGAGGGGAGGCCCCACCACCTGCAAGGATGCTTGCAGCCCCACGTGTAAGAAGCAGTGTGGAGAAGAGAGCCGAGGAGCTGGGAGGCAGACAGGCACCTCAACAGTGAATGCCCAGCAAGACCCACTGTCCCATCCCCATCCAGGGCGACTACCAAGCCAGACCGGCTGTAAGTCCCTTCCTGCCCCGACCACAAAGATCCACAAATAGGAGGCACCACGAGCAAGGTTCCTTTTGGGCTGCATTCCCCTTGAGACAGTGTGAATCAGACCCACTTTCAGACTCGAGCAGGTCATTGAATCCCTTGAGGCTCTGCTTCTGTCAAAGGCAGGGATTGGGGGTGTTAATTTCTGCCCAGCGGGGATCTTGCCAAGATGACGTACAAGTGCCCCGCACAACGCGTCTGCGCACTGGGTGTTCCCCTGTCCGGCCCGTGGGCAGAGAGACCAGAGGGAGCAGTGAGAACATCAGGCCGCAGGCACTGGCTGGAAGCATTTCCAGAACAGCTTGATCCCACAGAGAGGACTTCCTGACTTCTCTGTTTCTAAGGACTTTTTTTCTGACTTCTTCACGTGGGCCCCGTGTTTCGAAAGATCTCGCCTGGCAGACAACCTGTACTTATTAAATAAGCACTAATTCATTCCCCTCCTTTTTATTAATCACAAGCACATCTAAGTCTAGTCAGTTTTCTGATCTGCATGAATTGCCACGTATTGCCACACTTCCCTCACAGAACTCCAACCCAAATCGAGGCACAGTTTCTCTTTCTTTCTGGAATATTGAAATGAGCTCGCGGCCCCCAGCATTCCTGGGCAAACACTCATTGAAAACAGGGACAGGGAGCCGTCTTGCTGTTGAAGCATAACACTGTGACGTGTCCGGATTGGCAAAGGGGACATTTTGATCTGTAGGACATTATGAAGCTGGCCTGAGATCAAAAAGGGAAGAGTTAAAACTGAAAAACATGGGGGTTTTTTAGTTGTTTTTGGAATCTTGGGATTTTTTTAACCCTTTAAAGGCTGTAACGGATATTTCTGACCTTGACACTGGAGGAGGCTCAGGGCTTGGACAGTAATGCATATTGATCGTATAATTTAGTATCAAAGAACCAGACCATTTAATGATTTGCCTTTTAGACCACATTGAAACATCCCCACGTCAAAATATCCATGTTGACAAGTCAGGTGCCCTCTTTCTGGAAGACATATTCCCCAGATTAACTAATTCTGGTTTAGTAAGTGCAGTTCATCTAGTGAGAAAGACATGGAACGCATCATGTTTTCTCAAGAGGTGAGAAAAAGGTGAGAAAGGGCAAGAGCGTTTCTTATGCTCTCCCCCTGTTCCTAGAAGAGGGTGAGTCTGGCTGCTTCCTGACGCCTGGCACCGTTATTGTTCCCACTGACTTCTCTATGGCTGATGAGAAAGGTGACACCATATGCCCAATGTATGTCATGGTGGGGCCATCATTGCCTGGGGCTTCCTTGGGGATGCACACGGATAAAAGTGTGCCCTTATGGGTCATTTATCCTGGTCCCATCTCCCACCTTCTATTTCTTTGCCCACCACCAAAAGGAAGAAACCCAGAAAGAGGGAGAGATAGAAGAGGCTGGGGGACAGGAAACAGCAGGCTTAAGGGAGGGAGATTTAGGGACAACATCTAAATCCCCATCGCCCCCCAAGCCTCCTGCTTTTCTGCCTTGGGCTTCCCTTCCCCTGGATTTCCCTCTGTCAAAATAGTGATGCTCTCACTCCCTCCAAGTACCTATGTCCCAGCATCCAGACCTGCTCCCTTCCTGCTTCCCAAGTCTCTGTGGACGGCACTCAGCACATATTAGAACACTGCCTGGCACTAAGTATATAAAGGTGTACAAGATCCACTCTGTGCCTACGAGGAGCCCCAGCCAGTGGGGGTGTTGGACATAGAAACAAAGCATTGCTGCGCAATATAGAAAGTCCGTCGGGGAAGGTTTGCATCAGGCACGGCTGTCGGAGGCCGGGGAAGGGCCTGAGTTCATGAACGGCTTCCACAGGGAGACAGAACTTGAGTTCAGTCTTGAAGGTGATAGAGTTGTCCACAAAGAGGAGGGGAGGATGGAGCCCCTGGGGCCGGAGCCTCACATCCCGAATGCCGTTAGCTCCCCCTGGCGCCGGCTTGGGGGAGATGCGAGCCTGGAGGCGGGGACAGAAGATGGAAAGGCGGCTGGAGTGGAGTCCTGAAGAGCTAAGCCAGGGGCTGGGAGATGCACATGGAGGGGTCCAGTGGGGCCAGGAAGGGTTTAGGAGGTGGAATCAGCATGATTGCAGGACTGAGGGAGGAGGCAGAGCCCAGGTGACAGGCCATGATTGGGGGCTGAGGAGGCAGGACGGTGAGTGACAGCTGCCATCTCAAGGAGCTTGACTGAGAAGGACAGGCAAGGATAGGGCAACAGCCAGAGTGACGCCTGATGAAGGGAGATTTCTGGGTCACAGCTCTGAGTGACCATGTCTTGAGTGTGCCCGGGGAGGTGGGGGGGGGGGGGCCAAATGGGGCGCTGAAAGGGCACACATGCTGGGGCTGGTGGGGGGGCTCCGCCTCACGGTGGAGCAGAGACAGACTGCTGGGGACTTCATGTGACTCTGTGTGACGGGCCCCATGAGGGGCCCACTCAGTAGATGTCGGCAGCCCGTCTCGCTCTTCCTACCTTCTTCTCCCGTCTGTCCCTCCCTTCCTCCCTGCTGCCTGCTTTCCTGCCTCTCCAGGGCTCGGCATCTCTCCTCACCGTCCGTCCTCCACGGCCCCACCACCACACACACAGATCATTTATAAAAACATTTGTCAAGCACGGCCCACAGCTCCTGATGGCAGTTCTCTCATGGTTCACTTGTTCCTCAGACATAACGTACAAGAGGTCCCGGATCCCAGCTGGAGCCAGCAAATCCTGCCGGCTGCCCCGGGGCCACAGCTGTTCCTGATGGTCTCCATCACTGACATTCAATTTCCCCACCTGGCTCCGGGGACCGGTGTGTGCAGCTGGATGACACCATCATTCAGCCCGGTCCACCCACAGCCGTGCAGCTCCTACCGTGGGCCGATCACTGACTAGGCGCTTGCAAGGGGACTGAGACTCTGGAGCCTCTCGCCATCTTTGCAAAGACCGCAGGGCAGAAAAGTTAAATTAACAGTCCACAACGCCAATAAAGATCTAGACAATTGCAGAAGAGAGTCGCAGGGAAGATCAATTGCCAGAGTAATTGTGCAGATAGCCATCGCCCCAAGGAGCACAGAGCAGGGAAAGTCAGAGGCAGGGAGATTGCGCCAAGATTGATAGGCTGCAGGCAGAATGGGGTTCAGGTCCCAATTCTGCCAGTGACATCATATGACCTTGAGAGTGTGCTTTCCCTTCTCTCCAGTGGCCCCATCCTAGAGGGAGGGGCTGTAGAGAGAGGTTGTTGAGATCCTTTCCAGCGCTGGTATTTCCAGGAGGAAGAATTGAACCATGAGCCTTGCTCAGCGGAGCAATCCAGGACAGAGCTGGGGCTGCGAGAAGTGCGAGCCTCCTCCGCTCGCCCTTTACCGCTGACCCCCAGTGGGGTCTCCTGATGGCTCAAAGGACCCATCTAGAGAAGGCAGCTATACATCTAAACACAGATTCCCCGTGCACTGAGCCCTTACACCCTCCCCCCTCTCCTCACAATAACCCTGCGGGCTAAGATGGGCATGGCAGATCTTACCCCCCTGATTTCCCAGAGGAGAAAACCAAGAAGCAAAGGAGAGGAGGGACTCACCCAAGGTCCCACTGGGAAGTAGAGGCAGAGCCCAGAGTCAGGTACAGGAGAGAAATGAGGAGCTTCACGTAGCTCTAAGTGGGGTTGGCTCACTCCCATCGGCCCCCCTCCAGTGTCCCCGCAGAGGCGCGGCGCTGACAGGCCACCATGCCCCACACTAGCTCGCCCGCCTCCTAGGATCCAGCAGGCAGCCACTTTGATTTTCTGCTAATTCTTTATTTTAAAAAGATTCACAACTCCATTACATCAGGTAACAATGGCTCACAGTCAATAATACAAAACACAAACCCAATAAACATCCGTTCTGACCAGGGGGCACAGATTGAGATGAGGAAAAACAAAACCAAAAAAAAAAAAAATTACTGCGTCAGCTCGTCAAGAACAATGTCTTGTAATTTCCCGTAAATTGGAAGCACTGCAAGTCATTTTCCCCTGTTGAGTGGCAGGTGTATTTGTTGTCATTTGTCAACCATCAAAAATCGTCTGCAGGGGATGGGGGACGTTTCGGAGAGTCGGGCTGTGTAATTGTTCTGGTACGAGTTTGTGGGACATGAGTCACAGGACTGGGGCGGTCCTCAGACGTGCCCAGGCTGCCTGTGCCCCCACTGGTTCCTACAGAGGTGGGTCCTATGGGGCTGAGGCCAACACAGGAGAGTGAAATCAGCTGTTGACAGCTGGTGGCCAAGCTCTACTATCTACTCTGTAGAGCCGACCCAGCCTGGAGTCCTGCCTTGCACTCCGCATCTGTGTGCAGTCTTTCCAAATCCATTACTTCTCCTCATGAGGAGAGGGGTCCTTGTCCTCATTTTTGTCCCTTGGTGGGGAAGCTCAGGCTCCTAGAGGTTAACCAGCTGGCCCCAAGTCACACAGCCAGCAGAGCACCCAGTATATGACTCAGAACTCGGGCCTCTTTGCATCCCACCTCATTGCCAAGAGCTAGGACTAGACCTAGATGGGGCCGGGGCTCATATTTGGGGCTGGGGGTGGCAGGAGAAATCGGAAAGAAGGGCTGGGAAGGAAAAAAGAGTCAGGAACAAACAACTTCTAAAATATAATAATCTGGCTAAATTTAATCTGCCAGAGTTCCGTATGATTCATAATGCATGCAGATTGATGTAAATGACTATGCAAATGATGCAGGAAGGGCTGAGCGGGGTATAGCTTACCTCTCAGCCATAGCACAA
>RCUC01151383.1:0-51202 GCA_003697995.1 Taxidea taxus jeffersonii
TTCCTCCATCCCTTCCTCTCTTTTTCCTGCCTGCTTCTGCCTGCCTTCCTCTTTTCCTCTCTCCTTTCTCCCTTCTTCCTTCCTTCCACCTCCCTTCCTTCCTGCCTGTCTTTTTTCTTTTCTTTTTCTTTTCCCCCCTCCCTTTTCCCTTCTCTCTGTCTGCTCTTCTTTCTTCTCCTTTATTTATCCATTCAAACTTTTATTCACATTCCCCCCTTTATTGATCATCTTCTCATGCTTGCTGCACTTGGTTCTCTGTGGGAGGTGTTTGAGGAAGATGAAGCCCAGACTGACCCCTTATTCCATCTTCCTGACCACTCTACAGGTGAGGGTTGTTACTGTTATTTCCATTTAAGAAATTGAGGCTTGGGGACAGTAAGTCCTTGCTCGCCTAAGGTCTCTGAGGTGGTAAATGATAGGTCAGAATCTTTTTCTGTCTTTGCCTCCCTTGGAGCAAATCCTCTTCGTGTGTGTCAGAGCTGGCTCTGAACCCAGACCTGTGGGTTTCCAAAATGTGAGCTTACTATGTTGCACTGTTCTCCAATCACACACAAAGATAGAAAAATGTGAGGAAGAGGAAGAGGAAGCAGTTTAAGTGGAGTCAGTTAAAGTGTGGATGAATCTGTGGAGGATAAAATCTTAGGGAAATCTCCAGCTAGAATCAGTATGGTTTACAGTGAAGTGCTGTTAGGTCTATGAAATTTCTACATTGCTATCTTCAATTCTTAGAGCGGTCTTGCTGCCCCATTTACAGATGGAAAACTGCGGCTTCGTTTAGAAAGGTTACCTGGGGGTGCCTGGGTGGCTCAGTGGGTTAAAGCCTCTGCCTTCAGCTCAGGTCATGATCTCAGGGTCCTGGGATGGAGCCCCGCATCGGGCTCTCAGCTCGGCGGGGAGCCTGCTTCTCCCTCCCTCTGCCTGCCTCTCTGCCTACTTGTGATCTCTGTCTGTCAAATAAATAAATAAAATCTTAAAAAAAAAAAAAAAAAGAAAGAAAGAAAGGTTACCTGGCTGAAGGCCACAATCTAGTAAGAGATTAGAGATTTGAATCTAGGTCTGTCTGATTTGGATTCTCCACTGTACCACCTGATCTTTGGAGGATGAAGTTGGAGAAAGCAGCTTGGCATCAGAGAAGCAGCAGTCAGGGACTGTCATGCATGTTTTCTTACTGAGGGGCCTCGCATGTGCCGGGCACTGTGCCAAGCACCTGAGCTGCTGTGACCATGAACAGACAGACAAATGCTTCCCTCGTAAATACCTACTCTCTAGTCCTTTTAATACGAAGCTAAAGCGGTCTTTCGCTCACCGCCCTCGAGAACATTTCTTTTATACTTATCTGTTTTGACTAAACATGTTGCATAGTAGGGGCACGTATCTGAAAATACGTGTTAATTAGGAGATCAGCTTTCTGTTTTTATTAAGTGTCTTTTGTGAAGAGAAGAAAATCAAAGTTCAGTATTTTATATAGCACTGGGTCACACTAACCGTCACATTAACCAAGGGAAGAAAGTCTGCTTTGGTGTGGAGTTTGGGGTTTAAAGCGTTTAGAACCCCCTACTTTAAAAAGCTCTTTGAAGTTGTACGGTTACATTTTAGTCACAAAAGTGAAACAGTAGAGGAAGAGACCTAAGGAAATCATAGAAAGATAACAGCCCACATTTGCTGGGAGCTCACCAGATGCTAAGCACCGTACCCCACGCTGACACACACAATTTAGTGTAATCCTCACAGCCACTCTAGAAGGAGTCACCTTATCGTCCTCATTTCACAGAGGAAGAGACGGAGGGACAGGGAAATCAAGTAATACGCTCCAAGTCAGGCAGAAGAATGGGGATTTGAACCTAGGCTGTGATGATCCCCGTTGAGTACATTCACTGAACAGTTGCTCATCTGCCCCCTTTATTTTGCTCGTGTACAAATAAGTACAAAGCACTTATTTGGCTTAATTCCACAGATAGCTCTTCACCAAGTCCTCTAATCATTCACTGTTGTCACCAAGCATTTATTTAGCACCAAGCACACGCCAGACCTCATACTAGGTGCTTCGTACACACGGCGTTTGCAAAAGCTAAAGTAATGTTTGTCTTCCAAGGTTTGTTATTTGGGTCTTCTCCATGCATCTCCTCACAATCTTTCTGCACAAAATGACAAGCTGTCTGCGGAATACCAACGAGTTATCCCTTTCTATTCTTTTGTGCAAGACATCATTCAGATACGGAAAGGGCCAATTTCAAAAACCTAAGCTTAGGTGTGGTAACTCACACATGTGGGATTCATTCAGGTTCTGATTTTTACAGCTTTCCAAAATTCATGAGAACTCGAGTATGTTTTGCATTAAAAAAAATTTTTTTTCTTGTAAGAGGATCTAGGGGCGAGGTAAGAATCCAGGTCCCAGGAAGCAAAGACGCATGCAAATACAGAGCAAAGCATCCGCTCTTTGGTTCTGGGCAATCAGTCCGTGGTTAACTAAGGACCACTGCAGAGGCCTAGACACCTCAGGCAGCAGGGAGCAGAGGAGCGGGCTGTACCCCAGCTGCCTTTTCAGGAGTCTCCTCACCGCTTTGATGTGCTCTGTCTGCATGTCATTTTCCAGCTCTGATCTCCAGCCTCATTTTCAGCCACGGCCTTGGCACCCCACTGACTCTCACTTCCATCCCAAGGCCAGCCCCAGGCGGACTGTTAAAATAAAATAGGCCTGTCTTGCTTCTCTGCAGATGGAATGCTTTACATGAGAAATAATCCAGCTGAGTTTGCTCCACAGTTTGAATAAGAATGAACTGGCCTTTGGTTTAGGAGGGATTCTGGTCGGAATGCGCTGCTTTCTGAAGAGGTAGTTAATGGTGGGACTTTGTGAACGCTCCGTTTTCAGGTTGATGCACTATGGTCTGGTAGTGTTAAGGGGTGACTGTCAAGTCAGACCCAAGTTCAAGTCCTGATGTTCCTACTCACCAGTAGACTTTTGGAGTCTCAGTTTCCTCTTCCCTAAACTCAAAAGTTGGTGCAAGAGATGACAGGGTTAGTGAGTACACGTTCACTGTTTAGAATATTGCCTGATACACACTGAGTGCTCCGTTAATCTAATTTGTTGCTGTTATTATTTTGGTCTTTATTTCATGGAGAAGGAAAAATCATCCTATTTCTGTTTTTTGGGTTGTTTGTTTGTTTGCTTTTTAAGTAGGCTCCACAACCAAAGAGGAGCCCAACATGGAACTTGAGCTCACAACCCTGATACTTTTTCTTAAAGGTTTTATTTATTTGTCAGAGAGAGAAAGAGAGCACAAGCAGAGGGAACAGTGGGCAGAGGGAGAAGCAGGTTCCCCGCTGAGCAGGGAGCCTGATTCAGGGTTCAATCCCAGGACCCTGGGATAGTGACCTGAACTGAAGGCACTTAACCAACTGAGCCACCCAGGTGTCCCACTACTTCTGCTTTTAAATCTTTCCCAGACATAGGGTTGCCAGTGTCTTACAGAATAGTTAGTAGTGTAAACCCCACTGCTTGGTCTATCCATTTCTGAGATACATGTCTTGTAAAAATTGTAGTGCAGTGGAAAATTTGTAACTCTGTACTTTTGTCAGTTTTTTCTTTAAGTGCCTTGTGGTGTAAGGGCCCATTTAGCCAGGGCGATTCCATCCAGTTAAACAATGACTTTGTTGTTTATACAGTAAGAACTTAAACTGTTCCTGACCCCCTTCCCCCCAGGGGACTCACTTAAAACAAGTCCTGGAAACCAGTCCCAGGTAACAAAGCCCAAATACAAGGGCGGGTCAGGCCAGATGGAGGTATCCAATCAGTGAGGCGCGCATACTGTCTCCCTAGCTACCAAGGTGTGTGGACCCTGCCCTTTGGGTGCCAATTCTGACCAAGGTGATAGGGTAGTTCAAATGCCTACTATAGGGTAAGTTGTAACTCAATTGGTCACTTACGATTGACCTAGCCTGACTGTGCAGTTTTCTCTGTGTCATTGGCCGCCTGTGCATGGCCAGGCCCAACCACATGGCCTTTGCTCTTAAAAGCCAGTCTGTAAGGCAGAGAGGGGTCGCCTTTCTTTGTAAGAGACGGCCCTGGCCGGTCAGTTTGATTCTTGATGCTTGGCACGAAATAAATCTTTGCTTGACCTTCGTTTTGTATCAGTCTTGCTCCTTTGATTACGGACCCAAACAGTGGTTATATTGTCAAAGACGTGGAAATTCATACTTACTTTATTCTCTTCGTGTATAATTTGTTTCTTAACATTATGCGCAGTCCCACTTTAACCCTAATAGTGCTTTCTGACTTAAGTGGTGGTTTTTTTTTCCCTGAAATTAATTTGAAAACTTAGTCTTCGTTTCTGTAAAATGGAATATTACTCAGCAGTGAAAAGAAATGAATTAAAGATACAGATGACATGCATGAATCTGAAAAGCACTAAGCTGAGGGAAAGTAGCCAGACAGAAAGATTGCATACAGTATGATTACATTTTAAAAATTCTAGAAGAAGGGCGCCTGGGTGGCTCAGTGTGGTAAGCCTCTGCCTTCGACTCGGGTCTTGATCTCAGGGGCCTGGGATTGAGCCCCGAATCAGGCTCTCTGCTCAGCAGGGAGCCTGCTTCCCCTCTTTGTCTCCGCTTGCCTTTCTGCCTACTTGTGACCTCTCTCTGTCCAATAAATAAATAACATCTTTTAAAAAAATATAAATAAATAAATAAATAAAAATTCTAGAAAAAATAAATCTAATTTACAGTGACAGAAGGCAGATTTCTGGTTGCTAGGAGACAAAGTTTAGGTAGAGGAATTGACAGGGAAGGGGCACAAGGAAACCTTTCATGGAGATGGAAATGTTCTGTACCTTGATTATGGTAATAGTAAAAACTCATCACACTATACTCTTAAGATAGATGTACTTTTTTGTGTATAAAATATGTTTCAATTAAAGTTGAGTAACAAAAAAACCCCATATCTGATGATTTCTTTCTTTCTTTTTTTTTTTTAAAGATTCTATTTATTTACCTGACACAGAGAGAGATCACAAGTAGGCAGAGAGGCAGGCAGAGAGAGAGGGAAGCAGGCTCCCAGCTGAGCAGAGAGCCTGATTCGGGGCTTGATCCCAGGACCCTGAGATCACGACCCGAGCCGAAGGCAGAAGCCCAACCCACCGAGCCACCCAGGTGCCCCTCTGATGATTTCTTTCTAACATGAGTTTTTCTCCCCCCCATTAAGAATGGTAGTTTAACACGGAACAGATTTCTAGGTCGATAGTTATATTCCTTCATACTTTAAATATATTATTCTATTATCTACCTGAACTCAGTCAGTCTAAATTGCTAATATGACTTGTTTCCCTGCTCCAGTAGTTTTGAAGAAAGCTTTACTTTTTGTTTTGGATGTTGTACATTTTCACTTAAATGTGTCTAGTTGCAGATTTTTTTTTTATTCTTTTTGTTGAGATTTGGTGTGATCCATAAACCTAATGACTTATTTGTTTATTCATTTCTGGAAAGTTCTTAGCCATTATCACTTTTGATATTTGTTCTTCTTCATCCTCTCCATTCTTTCCTCTGGAAATTCCTACTGGATATATGTTAGACTTTTCAACATTCATTTTCTAGTTTCTTAATATCTCTTTCATATTTCATATTTTCTATACTTACATCTCTGTGCTATACTTGTGCTAGAATAATTTCTTTAGGATGACTTCCAATTCATCAATTCTCTTCACCTGTTACGGTTTCTTATCTCAATGTAGGTATTTCTCATGGCTAAAATTTCAACTTAATACTTTTCAAACATGCCCATTTGTTTCTTATACTAGCCTGATGTCTTCTATTTCTACCTGTATAGTTCTTTGCACATTTTAAAGGTGTTTATTTCTAATTTGCTTTCATTTCTTCCACTATTCCAGGTCATAGTGTGCTAATTCCTCTCTCTGCTGTGTCTATATTCTGTTTCCCTGTGATTTGTAATTTTTGTTTGTTTGTTGTGGTTTGTCATTTTTTTTAAAGATTTTATTTATTTATTTGACAGGCAGAGATCACAAGTAGGCAGAGAGGCAGGCAGAGGGGGAGGGGGGAAGCAGGCTCCCTGCTGGGCAGAGAGCCTGATTCAGGGCTCGATCCCAGGACCCTGAGATCATGACCTGAGCCAAAGGCAGAGGCTTAACCCACTGAGCCATCCAGGTGCCCCGGTTTGTCATTTTTGATCACAAGCTTCTTCTCAGTTTGTTTTCTATGTAAGTCCAGGAGGCCTGGGTTATGGCAGTGGTTTTGAGTTTGCCTGTGTGAGGTCCCTAGGGCTTTTTTATTTCCCCTTCCCCTGAGTGTGAGCTGCCCTGCGACTGGCTTTGGCTGAAAGAATGGGGTAGAAGTGATACTGTGTAACTTCCAAGACTGGGTCTTAAGAGATTCCCAACTTGGGGGCCCCTGGGTGGCTCAGTCGGTTAAGCATTTGCCTTCGGCTCAGGTCATGATTCCAGGGTCCTGGAATCGAGCCCCGTATCAGGTTCCCTGTTCAGCGGGGAGTCTGCTTCAACCTCTCCCTCTGCCCTCCCCCTGCTCGTGCTCTGTCTCTCTCTCACTGTCTCAAATAAACAAAATAAAAAATATATAAAATCTTAAAAAAAAAAAGATTCCCAACTTTTACCTTCACCACTTGGAATTCTCTCTCTTGGAGGCCTGTCATCATGTTGGAATCCTGACTGCCTTGAGACCACCATGCCATGAAGAAGGCCATGTTATCTCCGTAGGGAAGGGAAGGCTGGATTGGGGAGCACCAGAACAAACATGTGAGTGAAGATTTCTTGGACCTTAAACCTCACTCAGCCCAGTAGACTCTCCACCTGAATTGAACCACCAGGGCAGCAAAGGACCTCAGCCTTAAGTGGAGCAGAAGCTCAACCTGAATCCCTGACTGACAGATCACAAGCAAATGATTTGAATCCACCATACAGCCTTGGGATTCTGATTCTTTTTTTTTTTTTTAATATTTTATTTATTCATTTGACAGATAGAGAGATCACGAGTAGGCAGAGAGGCAGACAGAGAGAGGGGGAAGCAGGCTTCCTGCTGAGCAGAGAGCCCGATGCGGGACTCGATCCCAGGACTCTGAGATCATGACCTGAGCCGAAGGCAGCGGCTTAACCCACTGAGCCACCCAGGTGCCCCGGGATTCTGATTCTTATAATTGGCCCTTCTCTGCTCACAGTGGGGTAGCTAGATGGCAGCTGTCTCATCACTGCCTTAGTCTAATGGGTACAACCTTCCAAGTTCGTCTTTCACTGGGGTCCTTCCATGTCAGACCATTTCACTGCAATGACTGGAAATGTATCCTCACTCACTGGGACTCAGTTCAGTTCTCAGACCCTCTGCATGACTTTCTCTGATTATTATAAAGAAAAACAATTATTTCCTCTCTCATGCCACCCTTCTATGCACAAATAACAGTTTCCAGTTTTTGAATGGAATGGGGTTTCAAGATAACTGTATCTAAAGAAAATTGTACCTTTTCTTTCTCATTGATTCTCTTCACCTATCTGTGCCTCAGTCAAACTGAATTAGTTCTTTTCCCTACATACCCCACTCTACATCCTTTCCGTAGAATTTTGTGTACGTTGTCCTTTTTGTATGACATACCCAACCCCCTGGTGCCCAAAATGTAACCTACACCCTCTGGTGCCCTAAAACCAATCTTTTGGGTCCTGTTAAAGTGCTTCCTCTTCCATAAAGTCTTTTTTGAAAACTCAAGATGTAATCTCTTCCTCTCTTGAAGGCGAATAATAATTTTAACTCAAAGCTGTCTTGTGACTTCTAGTTTCTCAGGATTTTATAGCATAGTGCTTTAGAGCTGAAGCTAGCAAATTACAACCCTCTAGACAACCAGCCCACTGCCCATTTCTGCAAATAAAGTTTTATTGGAACACGGTCACACTCATTCATTAATATATTCTCTGTCATTGCTTTTGTACTACAATAACAGTTGATTAGTTGTGACAGAGACCATATGGCCCACAAAGCCTAAAATATTTACTCTCTGGCCCTTTACAGAAAAATGTGGCTGATCTCTGGTTTACAGCACAAGAATTGGACTTTGTATCACAACCCTTAACATTTACCAGCTATTTGATCCACAGACTTGCTGGAAGGTCAAATGATAGACTAGGAATGAACTATTTTTGGAAACTTTAAGGCATGAATATGGAGTATTTTTATTGCTGTTACTTTTGTCCTAACTTAGTATATGTTGTGATTTGCCTCTAACTGAATAAATATTTCTCATAACCAAACAAATAGAAATTAGAAACGGTGTGGAGTTACGTGGATATTATTGCATTCTTTTTATAAAGGTGTAGAGATATGTGTACATATGCGAGGTGCTGTAGAAATGAACTTCAGTAAGCAAATATGCCTAGAGTAAGCTTAGAAAAATAGAGAAAGCTTTCCCTTTGTAAGCTCTAATGTGGAACATTGTGACTGCCACGTAGACACAGGCCAGTGTGTACCAGCACATCCTCTCTTGTTCTTGAAAAATGTCTCTTTTCAGATGATTTTTGAAAGTGAAGAAGTCGATGCTGCCATTTCTCGTCATGAAATGATCTCTCAGCTTTTGTGTTTTTGCAGAGCCAGATTTGGGAAAATAGAATGTCAAAGATGGTTTATCAGTATGGATAAAAGAAGTGAAAGGCCACAGTTAAAAAACACACACGCAACAATGACAAAAACCAAGGCTGATAACACACAGACAGCTGAGACATGGTGGTAAAGGGAGCCCCCTTTCTAACCAATTCTCCCAGCCAGGGGCATTTGGAAAGAAGAAATGTATGTCCCATCAGGAAATTTTGTTTCCTTATCCCTTCATGGACATTATTAAATTTTCTTCTAGGAAGGAGACCCCAGTAGGCTGCAAATTGTTTCTCCACTGTTTGTGCAGTGAAAACAGTGGGTAGGAGGGGGCTGTTTAAGGAGCCTGGCATTCTGCAGAGCATCAGGGCCTCTTTAATTAGAGAGAGGCTGTCAGGGAAGACGAACAATGTTCCCTTTGTTAGAACAACACAGTGTCTTTCAAAATCATATTTGTTTTTAAACTGGGTGTATTTGCTCACCACCATGATGAGAAACACAGTTTAGATGATGCATAAGAATTTGAACAGGAGATGTTTGCTTTAAAAATTATAACAAGTAGTGAGACAGGCTTTACAACTCAAGAGTTGCAACGAGAGTGTTGTAAAAAGTTTACTCTAACTTTGAAATGTGCTGATAAGTGAGTTATATCAGCTTGAGGGGAGCTATAACACACATGGATACTTTGGATATGGAAATGGAATCAGAACTATTCTGACAATAGAGGTAAATTTTATGACAATGGATTTTTAGTTGCCTTTTTTTCGTTTCTTGGGCATCTTCCATTCTAAGTACACTCATGAAACAGTAAAATGTTATAGACTGTGGAAACTTTTCAACTTCTAGGAATTTCATTGACTTAGGCAAGGATATTAAGAGGGCTTGTTGTTTCCAAGTATGTTAATAATGAAAACAACATCATCTGAGAGACTTTATTTTCTAGGGTAAATGGTCTGATGGGATGGCTCAATAGTATAATAATACCTTAACGAAGCCTCTTCTTTAAGATAAGTTGCCTACAGGTCAGGACCAGTTATTGAAATTCTGTCTGGGTTTCTATACATATAAAAGGCCTTTTGAAAAAAATAAAAAATAAAATAAAATAAAATGTCTTTTGCTGGGGCGCCTGCCTTGCTCAGTTGGTAGAACATGCGACTCTTGATCTCAGGTTCATGAGTTTAAGCCCCATGTTGGATGTAAAGCTTACATAAAAAACAAGAACAACGACAAAAAATAAAATTCCTTCTGTTGTATTTTTTTTCCAGTGTGGATTTATTATATGCAATGTGGATTACCTAGTAGGCAAATTATATGCATTCTAAAAGCATCAACAAAACAGAGGTATCAAAAAAGAAACAATTTGTGGTGGGCAAGATTTTGATAGTAAGTGTGCATGTATGTGTGTATGTTTATATGTATGTGTGTGTATATGTGTATGTGTGTATATGTTTATATATGTTTCTTCATGTATATAGTACATATTTTGATTTTTTATATATAATATATTCTTATATTTTTATTTTTTATGTATATTTCATATATATATTTTGATGTTGTTGTTGTTGTTAAGGACCAAGCTAATTTCCATGAGAAACACAAATAAGAACTTCGTTGGACATCCTTATGACTAATTTGTGTTTTGGTAGGTTTCTCAGCAGAATTATATATTGAGGGAGGGTACTACTTGATATTTCCAATCAGGACTTGATTTTGTCTTACATCATACTAGGTCTTTCAGAGGAAATCAAGGAAAGGAAAGACACAGTCCCTTGCTACAGGGAGTCTGTTACTTACACAAGCACGAGGCATACACTCAGGAAATAATTAGAGACTTAACCAGTATATTATAACCAGTAGTTATAAATTGTGTGTGTTTGATGTTTTATTTGCTTTGATTCATTGTTAACTCTCATATTGACAGTCCTTTATTATATTTTTAAATACCTATTTGTTGGAAATATAGGTAATTTGCGGTTACTGATTAAATGCTACAGGAGATAATCCACCACACCTCACACAGATGATCAGAGAGCAACTCTCCTAAACTGATGTTTGCCCAGCTGTCACCCAGTAGACTTATGACTACGGGAATAAGCCACATGGAGATCCAACTAACTGGGACCTCCAAATGATTGGATTTTTCCCCTTGAGCTTTTGTTTCATGAAGAAGAAACAATGCTGGGGTACCTGAGTGGCTAAGTTGTTTAAGCGTCTGACGCTTGATCTTGGTGCAGGTCATGATTTCAAGGTCGTGGGACTAAGTCCTGAGTCAGGCTCCATGCTCAGTAGGTAGTCTTTTGGGATTCTCTCTCTCCCTCTCTCGCTAGCACCCCCTGCCCTGCCCCGCTTGTTCTCTCTCTATGAAATAAATAAGAGAAGAAAAAGAAACAATGCTAACAGGGTAATCAATAAAAGGAATTTATTTTGAGTTCTTGAGCATGATTTTGGATCAGTATATATTAAGTCCAGATTCCTACTCACCTCCATCTATAGTTCTGCTTAGTGGAAACTATTATTGCTAAAAATGACACTGGAAAATATCAGCCTTTAGATAAATATCAATTCTGTTTTCAGTATTACTCTTATAAAGTGGATAAGCACATTCAGAAACATCTTTTAGCTATAAGAATTGAGGCAAAAGAGTTTTCTATATAACTTAGTTGATT
This sequence comes from Taxidea taxus jeffersonii, assembly GCA_003697995.1. Taxonomy (NCBI): domain Eukaryota; kingdom Metazoa; phylum Chordata; class Mammalia; order Carnivora; family Mustelidae; genus Taxidea; species Taxidea taxus. The sequence goes on from RCUC01151383.1 coordinate 11,256, forward strand.
TTACTAAAACCACAGTTTTACTGACCATTATTGAAGTAATTAAGTTTTGAGATATAATTAAGTGTAGAGAGAGATGCGCTCTGTGGCTTTCTTCTCAAGGTCTCTAAGAATGGCAAAATCTCTCAACAGGCCTATCAAAGAGATTCATCAAGAAAGCTCATTATAAAGAAGGGATGTCTGGGTGGCTCAGTCTGTTAAGCGACAGACTCTTGACTTTGGCTTGTCATGATCTCAGGTTTTTGATCTCAGGGTCATGAGATCGATCCCCATGCAGAGCCCCATGGGAAGCTCCACAGTGGGCTCAGTGCTCAGCTGGGAGTCTGCTTCTTGCCCTCTGCCATTCCCCCTGCTCTTTCTCTCCCCCTCAAACAAGTAAATAAATCTTTGGGAAAAAAAAAAAACCTCAATTCAAAGAATACCTTTACCACAAAATTCATCAGTTATAGTAAAGACTGCAGGAGTTTGGAAGGGGAATTGAATGTTACAAGTATAAGGCCATCGCTTCTCGGCCTTTTGGCTAAGATCAAGTGTAGTATTATAAGGCCAGGAACTGTGTTTTCCTTGTTCAAGGCTACATGTCTAACCCCCTGCATACATTAGGCACTTGGATAACTTTGTCAAATATTTCCTACTATAAGGATCTTCATATAGATTGCAGCTTTTGAATTAGACATTTACAGATGAGTTGAATTTTGACGGCTGAAGAGGAGAGGAAAGACCATCCAGGGAATGGAAAGCATGTGAAAAAATGCTGAGGTGGAAAGAAAAGTCATGGGTGAAGGGCAGGATAAAATACTGCACGGAGTTGGATGAAGTCATTTAATAGATTATCCTTATGTCTTATCTCATGCTTAGACTTGGCGATGGTTTGAGAGAAAGATGTTTTATATTTGTGCTTTTCTTTCTTCCACATATTGTTCTCACTCCCTGCTCCCAACACACACACTGTGGATTTGGAGAAGGAGCACTGTTTATGGATAAGCGTCGGCGTGGGTTTGAGCCTTCGAGCATTCGGAACAAAACTGGTAACTGGGTACATCCACTCGAGGGTGCAGAGCTAAAAGAAAGCTTTGCAGGATTCCAAAAGTATTTCATTTGACGGCATGTCTTCACTTTTATTCAAGATGAAACCTTGGCTAATTCTCATCATTTTGCTGCTTCAAATCCATAAAGAAGCTATTTGAGGTGTCCCTGAAGAACACAAGTGTGCGGAGTGCTAGGATGGCTGGGTTAGTGCATGAGGTCACTGGTGTAGATCCCCTGTGGGGATGCTGTCCCAAATGCATCATTTTGCTGAGTGTCCCTGCTCAATGCCAACACTGCTTTGACTTCTGAATAGGCGTGCTTCCTAGAAATTACCCTTCAGCTGACCCCATGGCACACCACACATTACACATTTAGTGATGTCACTCCCGTTCCTCAGCTGCAGACAGCAGACGCCAGAGAAGAGGAGGAAGTTTACCACTGAAGGGAAATGGAAAGTTTATTTTCTGTCTCTCGTCAGAAGCTCAATGCCAGACACACATTTCAGGGCTCTGTGTACTGAATCTGCACACGCCCATAGCCATTGGGGTGGGTGTGGAGAATCCAAGGGGAATGTGGGACCATAAAGAGACTGGCAGATAAGAGTTCTGTGTCTTGAAAGAGCTTTAATTTGTTTAGAGGGAAATGCAGATCTTCACATGAAGGAGGATTTTGGAAAGATTAGAAGTACCCGGACTGAGGGTTCCTAAAGAACGTTGTAAAATTTCCTTCTCAAATATGATGGGTTCTCTCCTTTCTGAGCTGGGCTAAGTTAGCACTGTCTTGCCTGGAAACAGAAATAATTCACATGCCCACTGAAGACATTTGCACGGTGGCCAGGTCAGTGTGACCGTTTCATAGCATTCAAAAATAGATACAACAGTTCTGCAAATCAAGGGCCCTGCCAGACCTCTTGTCTCTAATTCTTTCCTGAGCTTGAGAGTGAATATTTGGTTTGCTGAAATAAGAAGGAAAAAAAGTGTAATTTAGAAGAACAACTAGTTGGTGATATGAGTACCTTAAAATGTTTAACTAAGCATCAATGACTTACCAGTAATTCAAGCACCGTTCTCTACATGACTTAAATTTAGCAATATTGTGTATAATCTCTGGCCATGAGAAAGATAGGAAGTGTGTGTGTGTGTGTGTGTGTGTGTGTACCTGAAAAAAAACATAAAGAAAATAAAAGATTTTTTTAAGTCAATGGGTAAATATTTCATGTTAAGCAGAAAGTCTTAATGGAATATGATATCAGGGGCTGGAGGAGAATAAAAAATATTTTGAATCTGTGTCTACTTTAGAATTACTTAGCATGATTATTATTTTTATGAATTCCACTTACTAAAAAATTGACGCTGCTCATAGTCATTCAGTAAATGCTACTGAATGCCTTGCATACTCTTCTGATTGCCTCAATTTGTTGAAAATAGGTACAGAGTACCACACTGGTTAAAATTCATATTGATAGGACACCTGGGTGGCTCAGTTAGTTAAGCCGCTGCCTTCGGCTCAGGTCATGATCCCAGGGTCCTGGGATCAAGTCCTATTTCTGGCTCCTTGCTCGACAGGGGGCCTGCTTCTCTATCTGCCTCTGCCTGCCACTCTGCCTGCTTGTGCTCTCTCTCTCTGACAAATAAATAAATAAAATCTTTTTAAAAAATCATAATGACATGTATGGTGACTGTGATTACTAGCAGGGGACAATTCTCACTTGGTCTCTCAAGTTTCCATGTTATCTTGCAAATGGAGGTACAGAATGCCTTTGTTCTGGATTATCTTTTCAAGGATGTTTATATAACTCACAGTCTTGGAAGAGAAAAATCTTATTTTCTTCAGGAGCAACAGGCTGGCATGCTTATTGTCCAGTGTAAAAGATTTGAGTTCTCTAGGCTCAAGGTTCTTCTCTGAAACACAACTGGCTGCAAATGCAAGTGTGTGGTTTTCTTCAAGTTTTGTTGTGGGAATTGGGGCTTGAGGAATGGGTGCAAATGCTGAGGCTCTTTGCCTGTGAGTGATCGCTATGAGTAATGAATAGCCTTATGACCGTTAGTAATAAATAGTCCTCTATCTCTGGCCCTGGAGTCTTGGGCTTTAGCCAAGAGCCATAAAATGTGCAGATAACTTCGTAGTTTGCATGTAGGATAAAATTTCAGGCTCTTCACAAATCTGGTCAATTGCTCTGAGTATTTACATTTTATTCAGACAAATACTTGAGACAAGCTAGTACTTTCTCAAGTAAAAGATCTCCCTTGCTCTTTAATTTTCTGTTGAATTTAAGCTGAAAAACTTGCCCAGGGAAAAGGAGTAAAGGAGATTATAAAAGAAGGAAGAGGTAAAATGAGGTGATGAAAATACCCAAAGTAGTGAAAAAAAGAAAAGTCAAAGAAAAGAGCAGAAGGACATAGATATTAGGCATTTGTATATGTTTAGACAATTTTTAAACCTGGGGTTCATCCGGGGTGCCTGGGTGGTTCAGTCGTTAAGCACCTGCCTTTGGCTCAGGTCATGATCCCAGGGTCCTGGGGTCAAGCCCCGCATCGGGCTCCCTGCTCAGTGGGGAGCCTGTTTCTCCCTCTCCCGCTCCCTCTGCGTGTGTTCTCTCTCTTGTGTCTCTCTCTGTCAAATAAATAAATAACATATTTAAAAAATAAATAAGTCTCGGGTTCATCCAATGTCTGTGCTGCTAGACATACTTTTGTTGAAAATACAGAGAAGCTGTGGGACACCTGGGTGGTCCAGTCAGTTGAGTGCCCACCTGATTTTGGCTCCTGTTGTGATCTTGGGGTCCTGGGTCAAGCCTCGGGCTCTGCACTCAGTGCGGAGTCTGCTTGTCCCTCTTTCTGTCCCCACCCCCACTTGCTGTGCAAACAAGGGCATGTGTGAGCCCTCTCTCAAATAAGTAAATAAAATCTTTTAAAAATAAACTATATAGAAGCTAGTATATCAAGAGAGAGGTGGATTACCATTTTTCATCTCTTTTTAAATGGCAAATTTTTATTGCAATTCAAAAAAGGAGAAAGTGGAGAGTAACTCATTTAAAATGTAAGCTGTTAAGGAGCGCCTGGGTGGCTCAGTGGGTTAAGCCTCTGCCTTCCACTCAGGTCATGATTTCAGGATCCTGGGATCAAGCTCCACATGGGGTTCTCTGCTCCTTGGGGAGCCAGCTTCCCCCTCTCTCTCTGCCTGCTTGTGATCTCTCTCTCTGTCAAATAAATAAATAAATAAATAAAATCTTAAAAAAAAATGTAAGCTGTTGAAAGATGAAGGAAGTGGTATTTTTCTGGTGTCCAAATCACATGATGCTTGTCCTAAATACTGCTGCACTCGCCACTTCGAAGAGAAGACTAATCCTATTTGGAATATGCCATTATGTAATCTGTAACTTCGTACTATTTCTTAATTACAGAGGTGTCAGTAAATACTATAAACCCAGCTATTAAATATTTGATTACTTTGAAAACCCCTATCTCTTCATCTACTAGACAAAATGGATTTATTTACAAGATCCTATTCATTTCATCAAATGAAAATAAAGATAAAATAAAGTGGAATGGACTGAAAAAATCACACCATAAGTCAGAGAGTCATGTTTAAAGAGAATAAATATTGAATAAACATAATGCAATGTGACTGATTAAAAAATACTGTATAGAGAGATTTTTTAAAATCATGATGGAAATAAGGCAGCTTCCACTTAAAAGAAAAGCATCACTGATTTCCTAATCAACAGAACACCCACCGGGGTAATTACAGGCCACTCTTGTCATTAAACATGGTCCGCAAAATCCATCTAAATCGAGTAATCACCCTGTGATTACAAAACAAAAAAGCCAACTGCTAAAATAATCTGATACACTCCTTATAGGGGAAATGTGAGATGATCTGAGAATATCATATGTGGTGGAGGAATTAATAATACATCCAAAAATCTCTTCTCAAAATCTTTGAGTGGTGTCCAAAATGGTAGAACAATCTGATTTTCAATTTTATAAATTTGTGGTTTATTCTCACCTGGTGTTCTTAGTTATCTCTTTGGAGTTGCTGTATTTCTTGGCTTGGGGCACAGAGCAGTGCGGGATGCAAAGAAGAAGAAAAAAAAAAAAAAGCCAGGAAGCCTGTGATCTATTTGGGGAGTAAGGCCAAAGTTAAAGGCAAAATAAAGATTTAGGTAATAGGACAAGTTAATGCTAGAAGAAATACCATCAGATAGGATGTGATGAATCGCCAAAGAATTTTGCACATGGTCATTGCTGGAATTCAAGTAGGGGAAATGGCACTAGACCAGGGTGGTCCAAAAAGACATTGAGGACCAAATGGGATTTGACGAGGGCCTGAAGGATGAAATCTGGCTCAATGAAGAGGGCAAAGATGAAGTCTGATTGGCAAATTACCATTGGGCTAAATCTGACCTCTAGACCAAGAATGGATTGTGCATTTTTAGATGTTGAGAAAAACAAAGAATATTTCATAACACTGAAAATTAAACTAAAACATCAGCATCCATAAATAAATGTTATTGGCACAGGGCCACTCTCTATTTGTTGATATGTTTGGCTGCTTTTGTGCTAGGATGGCAGAGTTTAGGAGTTAAAACAGACACCTAATGGCCCACGTAGCTTGCAACTTTCACTATCTGGATCTTTACCGACAAAGTTTGCTGAATCCTGGGGTCAGAGACCACTGTGCAATAATGGTGGAAAGAGATGTTGGCTGGCCTATAATAGACTGTGGAGCTGTGGAGATAAAGAGGAACCACTGGAGGTTTTGCATGTAGGAGGAAGCCACACTGTTTCCTAAACATATCACCTGAGCTTGCAAATGTTTGTTAAATCAACAAAGGAACAAAATTTTTCAGATTCCTAAGTGCTCTGTTGCTTTCTACTTGTTGCTTTTTTTTTTTTTAAGATTTTATTTATCCATAAATAAAGAAAGGGAGAGAGAGAGAGAGAGAGAAGAGTGAGAGAGCATAAGAAGAGTGAGGTAGACTCCCCACTGAGCTGGGATCCTAATGCAGGGCTTGATCCCAGGTCTCCTGGGATCATGACCTGAGCTGAGCCCAAGGCAAGTACACAAACGACTGAAGGACTCAGGTGCCCCTCTATTTGTTGCTCTTGAAAAGAAAGAATGGCTTTCCCCATACGGGATGTGGCCCTTGACTCTCTTGGATTGTCCATCCTAACTTCATAGTGGTGTACGGTGAGTAACTGTCACAGATTTTGACACTGTTGGACCCAAAACAATACCTTGTGTTTGGGGGTTTCTCTAACAGTATATTTAGATGACTTCTCCTTGCACCATTCTTCTTTGGATTGCATGACTTTGCTCTTCTCCTTCCTACCATAGCCAGACATAGCTACAGAAAAAGTGTTTGTATTAACATAAGAAATTAGAAAAAAAAAATCCTAGCTCTTTCCAGAGGGCTTGTGAGAGCCAAATCATTAGAGAAAAAATGGCTCAGGCAAAACAAATTGCAGAAGGAGGCCAAGTGTGAGACCCTGTCCTGTGGGTCTTCCCATCAGATCCACCATGGATACATTTCAAATACTAGATTTCCACTCTAATATGTTAAGGCAGTATGTCATCAAACCTCACTAAGCGGTGAAATCTGAGAAGAGTGTACAGAAACACACATGAGAAGAACCTCACAATAAAAGGAAAACAAACTCTAAGAAACATGGTTGAGATTTATCAGACTCAATTAATAATGGAGCCATCAATGGCCTTAGAGAAATCCAATACAAACCAAATTCCAACTACCTGCCAGTGCTTCCAGCCATATTTACTTTCAATTGATTATATATATATACATATATATATATTTTTTAAAGATTTTATTTATTTGACAGACAGAGATCACAAGTGGGCAGAGAGGCAGACAGAGAGGAAGGGAAGCAGGCTTCCTGCTGAGCAGAGAGCCAGATGCGGGGCTCGATCCCAGGATCCTGGGATCATGACCTGAGCTGAAGGCAGAGGCTTTAACCCACTGAGCCACCCAGGCGCCCCATCAATTGATTATATTTTTAAAAGATCTTAGGGGAGAATTGTTTAAGAAAAACAAATCTGGTTAAAACCTAGAACATTAAAGAACATTAATTTCAGATTTTTCTCTTAATTAAAAACAGATTTTTTTCCCTTTTTGGTTCATTTGAAAAAAATTGAGAAAAGATGAGAACTTCCAATAAGAAGAGTAGAGCTGAGAGGATGCTGAGAGAGAACATTAAGGGAGAAGGAGAAAATATAAAGTATTTGAAAAATGCAGTTCTAAAGTATGCATAACTTGTTTTGTTGTTCATCCCAGATGAGTATAAGTATAGTCAGGGATAATGATGAATTCTGTATTAGAACTGTGTGAAGTTTTGAAAAAGCAGTAAACCCAAGTCTTGGGAATGCAAAACGGATGACATTTTAGAATGATCTGCTATCCAAAATGGAGAGAAATGAAGCTTAACCCACATGTCAATATATTCTCATGTATATCTAAAAGGGCACATTCATAGACATATTTGGACACAGACATCCATATAGACATGCACAAGGACACCGACAGGATAGGCATGTGTTTTAGGGTATGAAAAAGTTCCTAGGTCATTGCCCTGTAACAGTGCAATGGTTTCTAGGAAAAAAAAAAAAAAATCATTTCCTATTCTGGCTCAGAATGTTTAAAAAAAAAATGACTTTCCCATAACATTGTATAATGGATCTTCCAGTCACAGTCTCCTATGGAAGCATAATTTATGTAGTGGCTGACAAGAAGAGTTTTATGATATCTGGAATTCATTTAAAATCTTTAGATGGGAAAAATTGAGATCCAATTAAAGTCTTAATAAATGACTCTGTGTTGAATATAAATATATTAAATTAATATGTGTGCAAGATGAAATTGGAAAAGTTATGGGATTCCTCATTTTAATTCTATTTCTATCAGGAAACTGTGTAACTCTGAGAATTGGTAATGGGGCTGTTTACAATGAAGCAAAACTGAATTTAAATAGGACATTTTAGCTCATGACTGGTCATAACTCATGAGGTCTCAGCCTTAAGGCATATTGAGATCTTATTGGTGAAAGGCCTGTGAGGAGAGGGAAGATGGACCAATTGGAGCCAAGAGGGTCCCTAGGGAGACTCAGGTAGTGATAGGACCAGCCCCCAAGGATCTTTCCAGGAAGGGAAGCAAGGGCAGTCCGGTTGCTACATGGCAGGTTCCATTTTGTAGGTAAGATACAGTAGTGAGAGTCTTTGGTGGGGGGTAGTTCTCATGGGCAGAAGGTGGTAACAGCTTGGTTGTATGGGAGATCTGGATGGGATGAACAGTGTCTTTGTTAAAGGACCCAGGTGCTGAGGGAGGATAGATACAAGGCCAGGATTTGAAGTGAGTGGACTTACAAGCATCATCTCATTTAATTCTCACAAGGATAAACACTACTATGTAAAGTAAAGGTTAAAAAGAGGTTAAGAAACATGAACAAGGTCACCCAGTAAGGAAATGCTCAGCAAGTTTGCTTTCTAGAGTCAGCTGGGTTGTTGTCCAGACCTGCAGACTTTCTGGAGGGAGAATGATGTGCCCTGCCCACCCTTGCCCCTCTCACCTGCCAACCTGCCAGGTTCTGTCTCTCTTTCCTTAGAGCTTTGCTTCTACTTTGGTCAAGGACCTTACCATGTTATAATATCATGTATCTCTTATCTTTCCCACTTGACTGAATCTGATATGATGTTAGAGACCCTGAAAATCATTCATTCCTGATGGGTCCTGTACTACCTCAGTAAGTTTTTTGTTTTTGTTTTTGTTTTTAATCCCCTTCAGTTAGTGGTAGCTCAAAAAGATTTATCTTCTAGTGACAGCTCAGTAAAGGTTTGTCGAATTCATAAATGAATAAAATACTGAGTTTTCCTGGCTTACTAAAGATCATGAGCTAAAGCAGTGTTTTAAAATATACAGTTCTAAAAAAAAATATACAGTCCTGATCAACCAAATAGAGGCAGCTCTTACTGAACTTACTGATCAAAGAGTTCTTACTGAAAATAGAGCAGATCTCTGAACCACACAGAGGGTCTGGAGGAAGGAGTAGGAGAGCAGGGAGTGGTCCCTTAGGGAGACTAAAAAGAGGGACTTCCTTGGGAGCAGGTAGTCTGTCCACTCTCAGTGTTTGCAACAGTTTTCCTGTGGTGCCTCCTGCTCGCTCAGGATTCTGAATGTTCTCACCAAGAAAACACCAAATCCCTTGAAAGTCTGGTTTCTGCCTTGTGGTTTGTGAGCCAATCTCATGACGTCACAGCCACCAGCAGCCCACAGTGCTTTTCCTGACTCTATGTAGGCAGACCAGACAGGGCTTCTAGCAAGTGAAAGCTCTTTTGGGTAAATATTTTGGGCCTGGTTTTAAGATTTCTCTGACAGACCAAGTGGTGGAAATCTGTGTATATATACAGAATGCTCTCTCTCCCTTCTTCTGCTCTGTGTGTGATGTCACTTTCTTCAGAGAAATAACTCTGTTTCTCTTAGCCAGTTCCTTGCTTAGGAATTGGGCTTTCCTTGTTGATTTTCACTCCAAAAGGACTGCTAAGTAGACCGGAAACATATCTTCTCCCAGGCTGTCTCTGCCTTTTAAAGCTGCTCTATCACCTTTTGTTTTATCATCAGAGACTTGCTTTACAGGAGACTTTAACCTTGTTACTTAAGTTGCAACAAAGTTCATTCAAATTCTAAACTTGGGGGCGGGGAGAACAAAGTCCTGTGCTTGTTGGCACAAACCCAATTTATATACGTATATAATTAATGTATATATATGAGAATACATTAAATTTTCATATAAATATATAATTCTATTTACTGTATATTTATGTAAATACACTTTTTTTTTTTTTAATAAACGCATAAGGGGCACCTGGCTGGCTCAGTGGGTTGTGCTATCTGTCTGTCAAATGAATAAATAAAATCTTTAAAAAAAATAAACGCACAAGCTCAAATCAAGAAAGCAATTAATATATGTCTGTGTACGTGCACATTCACACAAAACATACAGCGTTAAGTTTCCTGGCGTCTTTTGTTGATAGGTATTTGTGCTCCCTTATTAGTGGCAAATTATTAATTTTAGATGAGTTCATGACAGCATTTTTAAGCAGAGGGAAGGCTCTATCGTTAAACAGCCAGGGGAGAAATTCATCTGCTACTTTTGAAGAATCCTTTGATGCGCCCAAAGCCTGTAGAAGGGTGATTCCAAACCCACTTAACTTTTTAAAGACTGTGAAATGTCTGCAAGGGGTTCTCTGATCTGCTAGAGGAGACTGAATCCAGGAGAAGAAAAGGGCGCTTTCTCTCCCCAGCAGGACCCGGATCCCTGCCTGCTGCAGAGCAGACTTTGCATACGTTGAACCACACAACGTCTCCTGGGGAGGGGGGCGGGGGGCGGGGGGCGGCGGAGAAAAACGAGGAGAGAGAGAGAAAAGAAAAAGTAGCAGGCATCGAGGGGCTACCGCGGGAGACCCGGACGGCACGTAACCCGTGGGCGGGGTCTCGGGGGCCGCCAGCCAGTGGACGGGCCCGGGGGCGGGGCCGCGGCGCGGGGGGCGGGGCCTGTGCCCGCGCAGCTCGCACCGCGGTCCCCTTATTTGGATCTGCGGGAATGTGGGCTGGAGCGGTCCTGCCGCGGTACCAGCCTCCAGCCTGTCGCCCGGACTGCCCCTGACCCAGGCGCGCCCGCTGCTCGGTGGCAGAAGGGCCGGCGGAGCGCCATGGCCTGCATCCTGAAGGTAACGACTGGGGTCTGTGGCTCGGACGCGTGGATGGCCGGTCCCTTGCTGCTAAGAGGCAAGGAGTCAGCCGCGGTCCCACCGCATCCTCATCTCAGTTGTCTTTTCCTGGCATTGATTTTCTTTTTGTTCCTTTGGCAAATGCATATGGAGGGAGATTCTGAAACATGCAGCTGGCACGGCTTCTCTTCCCACCATTCCTGCCTGCTCGCGCCTGCATTGAAGGAGCTGCAGACTGTTGGCTCCAGGGGAGAGCAGGGCTCTGTGCCGAATAATGGGGATGGCAGGGAGGGGAGGGGTGCTCCCGCGGGTCCCGAGGCTCTGTTGCCTGGGGCCTTTCAGGGGCCAAGGAGAATGGAGAAGAGTCTGGGCATGGGTTACTGGTGGTAAAGGATAAAGCACTTTGAATGGGGGTGAGAGTGAGCAGAGGGGCGTCTGTTGAACATTTGATCTCGTAAAGACAAACTTCTGAGTTTACAGGTAGTCCCTTAGGAATGAGTTTTCTGTGTGAACTGCTGTTCGGAAAAGTTCACAGAAGGATGTTCTTATTAGTAGAGAATTTCTGACCCTTCCTTAAGCTCATAAATTTGAACAGACCCAATGATTTCACTACATATCAGAATCCGCTGAACCACCCCTTCTTTGTTGAGTTTTCTTTCCCCAAGTCTGGGTTCTGAGTCCAGACCAAGTGTTGTCCTGGGTTTATAGCTTTGTGGTGTCAGGTGGGAGGATGTGGGTTCAGTGCCTAACTTGATAGCTTTCCATTCCATAGGGAGAGGTGTTTTATTTGTTTTTTGTTTCCATTTTTCTCACTCCTTTCGCTCCTCATGCCTAACCTGACTCCTGACTGCCTGAACCTGAAACATTCACAGCCTGAAGGTTTCCTGGGCTTGACTGGAGAATGTAAAGGCCTGTTTGTTCCAAGGTTGGGGGAGCTGTGTGTGATAGAGGAAAACACCACAAAAAGAGTTTTATAGTTGTTTATTGTGAAATAGTATTTGTTTCTCTGTACGATGATTTGAAGCCATCTACTGTTACACTAGTTACTACCAATGTCGTCTTGTCATCTTATACCATGCCTTGGTGTTAATGATACAAATAAGAGACTAACCTAGGAAAGGTTTTCTTGTTCTTTTTTTTCTCCTTAGAGTAAAGGAGATCAGATATTTCCTGTGACTTTTCTGAACTTCCTCTCTTTGGTTTTGGAACATTTTCTGGGACATAACAAATGGCAGCAAGATCAAGAGGAAATACGTAATACATTGGTATTACAATATGGGATTTTTAACTTGGAGATTCAGCACAAGGACTGAAATAAGAGTATGAGTCATTCTTTACTATTTATTATATTATTAGCTGAAAGGGAAATTGAGGAGCACACGTTTATCATTGGCCATCTTCTTCTTTTGGTTTCTCCCTGCTTTATCTTGCCCACGTTCCAAACATTTTTAACTAATACCCCAAGCTACGCATGAATCTGATCCAGACTTCTTTTCAAGCACCTCACATTGACCTCATACATTTAGGGGCATATCTGAGTCCTCCTTATCTTTCCTCCACTGAAACCCATCTGGGATGCGGACAGATAAACTTCAAAGAGGTTTGGATTCAGAAAGACCTTGGTCTGTTTGCAGGTTCTGCCTGTTGCCACCTGTGTGGCCTTGGACAAGTTACTTAAATGTCTCTGAGTCAGAGTTTCCTCAATGTAAGATCAAAGTAATAGCACCTACTCCCCAGGGTTGTTGTGAGAACAAAGTAAGATAGGGGAGGAAAACTACCCTGTGGCATAGGCATTGATATGTACCACTTTTTTCTGACATGTAATGATAACTATAGGTTAATGAATCTGTAATATGTCTTCTGCCTCTTTCATATGCTATAACTCTCATTCTTATATCGGACCCTACAAGGTGAGTAATATTGCTTAAAACCCCATTTTAGGGGCGCCTGGGTGGCGCATGGGGTTAAGCTTCTGTCTTTGGCTCAGCTCATGGTCCCAGGGTCCTGGGATCAAGCCCAGAATCCAATCGGGCTTTCTGCTCAGCAGGGAGCCTGCTAGCCTGCTTCTTCCTCTCCCTCTGCCTGCCTCTCTGCTTACTTGTGATCTCTCTCTCTCTCTCTCTCTCTCTCTCTGTGTGTGTCAAGTAAATGAATAAAATCTTAAAAGAAAACCCATTTTACAGATGAGGAAACCAAGCCTCCTCAGTTTAAGAGATTTGCCCAAGGCAACAGGGTGAAGGTCGAAGTGAGTTTGGGTTTAGACCCAGATTTGCCAGCCTTTCTTATACTTTCATGCTGTTCTCTGTACTTTCTCAGGTGACCACTTCCTAAGATGTCCTGATACCGTTCAGAATCCTTACCATGTTTGAGAAGCAACGTACCTTTGTGCAGTGTTGGTCTCAATGGCCTACAGTAGGCCTTTTCCCTTTCTGGATTTTGGAAGTCCATCCATGGTGGAGTGGGGAGTCCTGAGACCCGGATCCAGTGCAAGTCTGACCTCCTGTACATGATTTTAGGCAGTCACTGCATCTTGCTCATTTTAGAATGCAGATGTTTATGATAATTATCTGATAGGGTTTTATGAAGGGAAATGATGGACTTCTTTTTTTCTTTTTTTTTTCAACTAAATGTTTTCTGCGACATGCCAGCCCATGGCTTTGTGTTGGCATCACAGGGTGTATGAACCATTGACTTGGTTCTCAAGTTGCTTACGGTGTTGGAAAGGGGATGGAAAAGTAAGTGAACATTTATGTTACAACATGAAGAGTAACATAGATGTGTGAAAGGCATAGTACGCAGAGGGGGAGAGCGGTGTACCCTCCTACTGACTCCTCAAGACAGGTTTTCCACGTCCTGCATTGGAGCTAGGTTTTTTTTTGTTGTTGTTGTTTTTTAAAGATTTTATTTATTTATTTGTTAGAGAGAGAGAGAGAGAGAGAGAGCGAGCACAGGCAGACAGAGTGGCAGGCAGAGGCAGAGGGAGAAGCAGGCTCCCTGCCAAGCAAGGAGCCCGATGTGGGACTCGATCCCAGGACGCTGGGATCATGACCTGAGCCGAAGGCAGCCGCTTAACCAACTGAGCCACCCAGGCATCCCTGGAGCTAGGTTTTGAACACTGCCTCAGATGTACTACCATGGAGCTTTTTTTTTTTTTTGGAAAGATAACTTTTGAGGCAATGTTAACTTTACTCTGTGGGTGAAAACTAATTTCTTGACAGATTTTTGAGGTCGATTTATTATCCATTTTTATATATGAGAAAACTGAGATAGAGGTTGATTAAAATATCCTTATGGCCTACACAGTAGTGACCCTAAAAGTAGGGATCTCTGAGTAGCTAAGAAGAGAAGCCCATGCCATGGCAGCCAGGGATGGTCCTATGTGGCACACCAGAACGGTCCCCTCAAGGTACTGTGTATGGGGAAGGGCCCATTCTGTCCCTGCACAGAGCTGGCTCTCATAACAGAACGATGATTAGTACCTCAATAATCATCAAATTGTGAAATATGTATTCACTCCATGTCGCCTGGGCTTTGAAGCTAGAACTATGTGGGTTTTAATTATGGCTACACCACTTACTAATTGTGTAACCACAAGCAAGTTTCTTGATTTCACTGCTCTGCTTTCTGAAATGGGGATAATCATGTATTCCTCAGTGGGTTATTCTAGGGGTTAAATGAGAATAACTGCACATTAGAAAGCATAGGCTAGTTATAATTTAGTAAACACAAGTCCAAGTCTTTGGTTCCTTTCTTGCCATGCTCCTGGTTAGGCAGCCCTCCTGGGGGGCTGTGCTGTTGTGAACAATTAAGGGAAGGACTAGTCTTTTTCCAAGGAGTGTTTTTAAAGGTCTCAGAAATTTTGATAGACAAGAAAGGTATCTCATTTGTATTTATTTGATTACTAGTGAAGCAAAATTTTTACATTTATGTTAGTCATTTGTTTTTCTTCTTCTGTACATTAGAGATTCTTAAAATTTTTCATGTAATAAAACTTGTTTCTATTTTCTTTTATGATTCATACCTTTAGTCAGCAGGTCTGCCTTGGGCACAGTATCTGGTGCACTTTTAGTATTTACCAGTATTTGCTGAACTGTATTCAGTTGCCTTTGAATCTGGTGCTAAAGGGGTCACTGAGTGGACATGTAGACACAAGACACTTGAGTCATTTCTGCCTTAGTGAAGATCACGGTTTTGCCAGACCTTTGAGTACGAAGCAGTTAGACAATAACACGACAGGTGCATGACTAAGCCACCGCTTTCTTCCCTCCCAGTCACCCATCCCCGTATAACATTTACCCAGATGAATGAGAAATTTGGCGACTGGTGATGCCAAGTTATGAACTTGGTGACTTCTCATTTTCTTCCTCCTGCCCCAGACCTAATTCTTCACCATATTGCATCAATTATATCTAGAAGAATCTCTCAGATCTGCCTGTTACTCTCCATTCTTATTCTCTGCCTTGTTCAGGACCTAGTGTTTGCTCTGTCTTTTGAAGTAGCCTCCCTTTCTTCAGCCTCCCCCAAATCTGGCCCATCTTCCACATCACTGTCATGGTATTGTGCTCAAGTGCAGTGCTGATCAAGCCATTGGCAGGCCTAAAAGCTTGTTTTGGCTCCCCAGTCCCTGGGGGATGAACCTAACTATTTACCTCTAGCTCTGCATTCACTCATCTTGCTCACCTAACTATTTACCTCTAGCTCACGCATTCCTTCACCATCTTGCCCCTACACACCTGACCTCACCACTTGCTTCTGCATCACCCAGGCACGTACCAACGCTCATCCCAGGTCTGTGGATGTGGCACTTCCTCATGGCTCTGTGTCACTGTGGGACAGCATAGGGGTTAACATCCTTGGCTCAGAGGTCAGAGCGAAACCCTTCAGCAGTGAGATCCATCAGCCTCTGCTTCCTCAGCTATGGAACTGGAACAGAAGTAGGGCTGACTTCTTAGAGTTATGAGGAATAAATGAGCTAATTCTGTAGAACAGAACCCGACATATCCTAAGTCCTGGGTAATCATTAGCAATCCGTTGCTGCTGGCACGCTGTTTTCTCTGCAGGAAATTCCCTCTGCTATCACTTTTCCTCCAGCGACAAAAGTCCTGCTCATCTTTCAGCTCCTAGGTCAGTGTCCCATCTGCAGGGAAGCCTTCCTGTGCTTCTGCAGGCTTCCCCCGGCTCCCGTGGTCTCGATTCTCATCTCTGTAGCAGCAGCGATTACCCTGTCCTGTCAGTTCGCTGTTTGCCTACCTGGCTCTTCTGTTTGGGAACTCAGGAAGGGCGGGGGCCTTCAGTAAGTCAATCAGCTTGTGTTTGCTGAGCACGATGAGTGAATAGTGTTATTGGTGCCGGAGTATATGGATGGAGGAATGAGTGGCTGCCCAAATGAGTCTTGGGGACAGCAAACACCTTGTCTTAATGCAACTTGGTATCCATAAGAGCCAGCCTGCCTCTCACTAAAATGTTACCTAAATGTTTGTTGAATGCATCAGTGCATTAATGTATTCGTTTTTTTGTTTTTTGAGATGCAATTTCTGGACATGGGCCTAACCTGTCCTCTTTTGTAAACAGCTGAATTTTTCATGGATATAGAATGGATGGATTTTTTCACTCTAACATATAGCAAGTAGGTTAGAACTTATCAGTTATTTTTCTCCTTAAATTCCTTCTCTGCTTCTCGTACATCTGTTACTGCGTCTCCTATAAAATCTGGAGCCAATTTGAAATCTGGAGGGAAGGGGAAGGGAGCCCCGGACTGAAAGGAAGAGACAAGGAAGTGCAGGAATGGCTTATCTTTTGTTACAATCATTTTGGTTCTTCAGGTTAACAGAAACGAACAAAAAAGCAAAAGTAAAAACAAAACAAAAAAACCCCAACACCCACAATCCCAGTTTGTGGTTCTCATACTATGAGGTCTCAAAGTGTTTGAAAATAGTCTGGCTTCGCTGAGCCTGGAAAGCCACAGAGACTTCATAGATACACAGATTATAAATCTGAAACTCTAAGATCACCCCCAGCAAGTGGAACAGATGAGGCCCTTGGACTAATAAATCTGCTACGATGTTTCTGGGATGCTGACTTCTGGGCAGCATGCTGGCTCATTTTCAGTCTTAAGGTGACTGAACAGAATGCTTTTGCAACTTCCAGTTGCACACTTTGGGGAATGAGCTTCTCGTGGAAAAGCAGCATTCTTTGGATGAATTGAGAACAACAGCAACAATACTAGCTGCTGTTTATGGAACACCTAGGGTGGTCAGGCTCGGTCCTGTGCTGAGTACTTTAAGGTATCATCTCATGCAAACTGGGATTATAATGAAGACACTGAAGTTCCGAGATGCTAAGTAGCTTGTCCCAGGTCCTGTGGTTAGTTAAGTGGTGAAGATGGAATTCACCTGGCTCTGTGTGGTTATGTAGTGTGTCTTTTGCCTTCAGTGCCAATATCAGTGAATGTTTGTGGGGACTTTGTGTTTATTTCACCATCTACTACCCAGGCAATACTCAGTCTAGACAGCTTCCTAACACCCGCCTGGTTGGGATCACTTTTAGCTGTGTTGTTTTTATCTGTTCCTTCTTCAGAGTTTCCTTTGTGACCGAGGACCTAGGGGAAATAGAGGGGCCGCAGAGACTGGGGACGTAAGAAAGTTCTGGTTCTGCCTCCAAAACTGAACAGCCCTTTGATTCTGCCCTGAGAAACCCACACGTCCCTTTGGGGGTGGGAGTGAAGGAGAGGGGTCGTACAGAGGTAGACTTCCCTTTAGGCCAAGATTCAGGGCCCCTCCAAAGCTCTGGGAAGAGGCCCTGGATTTTTGTATTTATAATTTTCTATTCATTTTCCTAAAGAGACCCACAAATCGTATGAACTTCAGGCTCCACAACCTGGTTCCCCTCTGGGGCGGCGTTGGTGTCCAAAAGAGTTAATGCTTGCAAAGGCACTCTTCAAAGGAGAATGCGCCGTACACATATGGCAAAACCATTATTAGTATTATTAATAGTTAGATAACAGCTTGAGTCGAGGAAAGCTGTCTTGGGAACTGGTGGGCTTTAAAGAAGGGTTTAGATTTGAGGAAAGCAGAGGGAGCCTATTAAGCTTTCCAGTAGATGACTGGGGAAAATTATGAAATCTCCTCCCCAGGAGGAAAATTTCTATCTGTTTGTGAGAATTTAACACATACTTGTGCCTGAGGACTGGGAGTTGGAGGAGTTCTTTTTTGTTTCCTGGCTTCTGGGAAAAGTGGAGGAAGGCATTTTTCTAATTGGAGAGAGTAGATTTACAAGTGCTACCAGGATCCCATTACAGAAAGCTGCAGTTAGCTCCTGGTTATTAAAAGGCTCATTATTCAGTTTATGGCTTATCCAGATCCTGTCCGTCCCCGGCCATTCTGATGTACACCTTTTATGCATTTTACTGCCAATTAGCACCTCCGCCAGAGTCAGGGAAGGGAGAGGAGCGAAACCCCAAATTGTTTAATTCTTCTCCTTGTTAACAGCTGTGTCAAGGGTTGTTGCCAGGAAGGTGGTTAGGGGAGATGGCTCACGTGAGGTGAAGGGATTATCTGTGCTTTCACCATTGTTTTCTTTCCCCCCTCAGCTCAAGGACTGAGAGTCCTGGCTCTGGTTCTGATTTTAAACTGATTTAAATTTGCCTCATCAGAGACCTTGGCCCAGGGTATCCAGAGATTCAATAAACAGGAGCCTCGGGGTAAGTAACGTTCCCAGAGAGGCCCTGTGCCCCAGACCCCATCATCTCCGGGCCTCCTCTCATTTCCCGTGTGATGTGGAGGGAGGGGGCTCACAACATCTGGTGCTTGGGAGAGTGGGGGAGGTAACTAAAGAGGAGATGGCTTGGGGGCCAGGAAAAAGGGGTCCTTGTACTTGAGTCGTTCTAGTGTTTGTGTAAAAAAGAAACACACGTTTCTGCATAGACATAGTCAATGTAAATATATAAATGAAAACACATACCCACATTCATTCAAATCAGTTGCACCTTCCTATTAATTCAGACTTGAAAATTCTTACACAAAAAATCCTTCTTGGAAGGCACTTCTCTCTAATTTCAGAGGCTTTTTGTTTGTTTGTATGTTTGTTTTAGTGTATTTATTAAGCTGTGCCTTTATCGGACACAAGAATAAAAACTTCTTTGGTTTGTTATGAAAACTGTATTTGCATCTTGCCCTGAGAAGATCCTGATGGTGAGGGAGTGGGAAGTAAGATGTGTATGTCCTGCATTGGAAATGAGTCACAACGTGGGATTAGAACGTGCACCTGGAGCTCATCTTAGGTTTCAAGGACTAGAAGGAGCAAGGAAGTGTTCTGGGATGATCTCCCTCCTTGGGACAAGTGGGATACACCCTTGCAGAGAGCAGGGGCTGCCGTTCCTGGCACTGTTGTTTGCTGTTCCCGGCCCCGCCAGTAGACTGACTCTAAAGAGGGGTGAAAGTCTCTTTGTGAAGGTCTTGCCTTACCAAGCAGGAAAAATGGCAACCGGGAAAGAAGGGCTGTTCTCTAGGGTGTGGTGCTAAGAGGACTTGGGGTGCAGAGGTCAGAGCTGAACCAGTGCCAAGTCTGATTCCAGCTTTTTGATGAATGTGAATCATGACAGTAGTACGTCTATTTACTGCAGTGTTGTCCTGTAGAAATCTCATGCAGCTCACTTACACAACTTTACATTTTCTAAGAGCCACGTTAGAACATACAAACAAAAAGAAACAGGCGGAATTTACTTGAATAACATATTCCATTTAACCCAGTATATCTCAGACATTTTCATTTCAACATGTAATCAATATAAAAATTAACGAGATATTTATACATTTTTTGTCAAGTCTTCAGAATTCAGTGTACCTTTTGCCATTACAGCATATCTCAATTCGGACGCTGAATTTTCATCAGAAATTTAGATTTTATAAAATGTGCAGTCAAAAAAGTATGTTCATGTGTTCAAGTTGCTTCAGAGATGCTCAAAAGTTTCCCAAGAGTTGAATCGAGTATTAGTTTTTAAATGTAAATAAAATAAATTAAATTAAAAGTGTGGTTAAAAATGTGGTTCCTCAGTCACAGCAGCCATATTTCAAAATCTCTGTGGGCGATTGTGGGTAGTGGTTACTGTCCTGGACGGCATGTTTATCCAGGTCTTCATCCTCACCATCAGAAGGGACCACCAACCAGGGACGGAGGCAATGAGAGCAGTGGAAGAAGGTGAGGGGAAGGATTGCCTGCCGGCTGGGGGAGCAGTCCTGTGGGTCAGACCCTTGCAGCGGAAGGGAGGCAAATGATGAGCAAGTCATGAATTCTGGCCCCAGGGACACACTGAAGCCTTTCTTGAGTCCTTGGAATTTCACCTAAAATGGAGTCCTAGGTTTGTCCACATCCTGAGCCCGATTGGCCCCCTCGATGTTGATCAGCTGTGAATTCTCCCAGGGGAGTGCGGCTTTGGGCTCAGTATGGTAGTGTGAACTCCTGTAGGCTTTGAGGTCAGGAGTATACACTTTTTTTTGTATACACTTTTATCTGAGCCATTCCTTTGCTCCAGCAGGGCAGTCCACACATGGCAGCAATTTGGACATCTGGAATAAACCCCGTGTCTTCTTTTAAGTCAAGAGAGTAGGTGATTGGCGTTCCTTTGTACAGCGTGTTTATTTTTCACTGCTTGCTCGTGTGTATATAAATTCAGCAGTCGTGAATAGCTGTGTGCCCAGGGGTGCTTAGCGCAAATCGGTTTGCAAACCCACAGCTCTGTTTTGTCTACACTCGTGGGTTGCGTACCTGCCCTGATCCACCTCATCTTCTTGGATCGTGAGATGAACACTTAGTTATATTAATGGCAGTAGCTGCCATTGGCCGCCTGCCTTCTCTTGGCCAGATAGCCTCCCAGATATCTGTTACAGCTATTTATTATCTCACAAGCTTTCAGGATGGGCGTTATTTACTTTATTTGGACTCCAGGATCTCTGGTTGTAGAGCTGAACAGTTATGCCAACACAAGAGTGCTAGGCCAAGAGCCTCCAACTATAGCCCTTGGGTCAAATCCCCCGTGGCCTGTGTCTATTGAGCACTGTATGGCCCGAGGTTAAGGAGAGGTTTTGCATTGTTAAGTGGTTGAAAAAAAAGTCAAAAGCAAAATAAGATCTCATGATGTGTGAAAATGTATGAGAGTCAAATATCAGTGCCCATAAATAGTTTTCCCGGAACACAGCCGTGTTTATTTGTTACTTAGGGTCTATGTCTGCTTTCCTGCTACAGTAGCAAAGTTGAGAAGCTGACAATTGGACCGCAAAGCCTTAAAAATTTGCTGTCCCTTTGCAGATAAATTGTGCCACCCCCTGTGCTAGGCTGTCAAATCCTTTCTGCAGACTGTGAGAGCTGGGTCGGGCGGGCGCAGGGTCTCCCAGGGATCTTTAGCTCTCGCCCGGGGCCCCACACTCCGGACAGCAGAAGGATTTACTGAGGCAAGTGCTCTGTGTGGAAGAGGAAATGAAAGCTTACAGAGGAGATGTAACTCCCTGAAGCCACATGGTGGGGTTGGAATTCAGACTCCAGAGCCCCCCAAGTCTGTGGCTTCTGACAGATGCATTGACCATATGTGTTATTCAGCTGGAACTGCACCAGGAAACCTGAATGGCCTGTTTGACCAGAGGTTGCTAAGCCCTAGAGTTTATGACTCTGTATGTCTGGGTTGGAGCTCAAGAAGTTGTATCTCTGACAAGCCCCCAGGATGAGTGGCTGTCAGTTAAGCGTTTCCTTTCGGCTCAGGTCAGGATCCCAGGGTCCTGGGATTGAGCCTGGCATTGCGCTCCCTGCTCAGCGGGGAGTCTGCCCCTCCCTCTCCTTGTGTGCACGAGTGTGCGCATGTGTTCTCTCTCTCTCTCCCTGACAAATAAATAGATAAAATCTTTTAAAAAGAACAGCAGGGCGCCTGGGTGGCTCAGTGGGTTAAGCCGCAGCCTTCGGCTCAGGTCATGATCTCGGGGTTCTGGGATCGAGTCCCGCATCAGGCTCCCTGAGTGGAGAGCCTGCTTCCCTCTCTCTCTCTGTCTGCCTCTCTGCCTACTTGTGATCTCTCTCTGTCAAATAAATAAAATATTTAAAAAAAAAAAATAAAAAGAACAACAACGAATGGTTGTTGAGTTGTGGAAGGCTTCACACACATGTGATGCCCCATAGAAACTGACAAGAATTTAAGGCAGTTTAGAAATTTAAGTCAAGTCCATTCTAATAAGCTTTTTCGACATTGTAATTATTCTCATTAAACCCCAAGCTTTCTGATGCCATAGGGCTCAGGCCATCATGAATATTGAAACACATGTGCCTCTGCGTCCAACAACGAGGAGCCGGGGGGTGAAATGAACCCCTCGCTGGTGGCACTCTTCCTGTGTTTCTGGAAACTTTAGTTTCTTTCAAAACAGTTTCAAAATCAGTTTATGTTGATTTATAAACCAGGACTTTGGTTCCTGCGGTGATTGTATATCAAACCCTTTCTTGGGCTCGGTTTCCGCCCATGCACCACCCCCCTCTCCCCAGGTCCGTTTCTTTGCCGTGGGTACAAAAAACAGCTTCTGTGGTCACATTGTCCTGGCTTTGGTGGTAAAAGGTAATGCATTAGTGCTAGAGTTCACGATCTTAATTATTGGCTCTACTCAGTCTCATATTTAAAAAGTCATTACCTAAGGAATAAGAATGGGGAGAATGAACACTGGTGAAAGATGATAGCTTTTTTTTTCTTTTCATGTTGATGATTCACAGCCTTGTTTGGGATTTTAATAAGTAACACAAAGCATTGGAAACCACTGATTTAATCTCTTCTTATAGGCTCATATTGGCATAAAGAAAATAAATCTCATAAGGTGTACCTATTTACTTTTCCTGGCTCTCTATTTCCACGCCTCCATTCTTTGCGCAGCTCATTTTTCTCATCTCCCCCCTCCTCTCTCTGGCCTCTGAGCCCTCCCTAGTACCCCTGTTACAGGGATCATTCGTTAGTATGTGTAAAGAACCGTAATCTCAGCTCTGTAGAAGGGAAGCCTTATAGAACTCTATTACCAAGTAGATAAAACCCTCTCGAAGGGTCCCAGGTTATAAGGCTTTCCATTAGGAATTCTTTGGGAAATGTGACTCATTTCTCTGCCTGGTATAAAACCATCAGCTGGTGTTCATGACAGCCCCGAGATGTCATCCCCCACACCTTTGCCACGGCCTGGAGGCTGACTTTACAACTGCTGGTGTTTGCTCTTTTATTGCTGACCTTCTTGACCTTGCGGCCCTTTCTTTCTCCCTATTTCTAGGAGAAAATTCATTCCCCAGAAGCAGCAATTACCTGCCACCTTTCCCCTGCTGCCTTATTTATTCTTCTCTCATTCTTTCAGTTGGGAGTAAGAGAATCTCTCTCTCCTACCCTGGTTTATGCCACCTAATGATTTGTTCCTTAACTAGCTTAATGTTTATTTAATTCTACCATGCTGTTTAACCCCAGAAGCCTGGTTGATGGCTTAAGCTGAGCCAAGATTTCTGCTTGTGACTTTTAACTTGTTGATAGAGTAAGTTTTGTTTTCCCTTGTTTGACCCTTGGTATTAAAACCTTGTTTAAAGAAATGACGTCTGAACCATATACCACCCTAGATTTCTGTATTAGAAAAATTGAAGTTTGCTGTATGTTCTAGATTTGTGTAGGTGAAAAGGGTCTGTATCTGACCTGTTTTTCCCTTTTTTCTTCAGCAGGGACTTGTGAAGAGGAAGTTTATCATCAAGCACTTAGGGAGAACCCAAGCACAGTGGGTGAGAGGAGGGGTAGGAGGCATGGAGATGAAAGAGAAGCTGAGGATTTATTTTTTTGCTTTTGTTTTGAACAATTTTACTTTATTTATTTTTATATTTTTTTTGTTAAGAAACTCCACAGGGAACATGAGGCTTGAACTCATGACCCCGAGATCGGGAATTGCATGTTCTACTCACTGAGCCCGCTGAGGATTTAATACCTTTCTAAGGGAAATTGAGTCTGCATGGATAATAATACTATTTGTGACAATAGCTTACATTTACTGAGTGCTTGCTTTTTTTTACTGAGGGCTGTATATTTTTGCATTCTCTCCTTTAATCAAGCTGATAGGGTAGATATAAAGAGATAAATTCCCATTTAGATGAAGACATTGAGGCTTAGAGAGGTTAAGTAACCTTCCCAAGGTTGTACAAAGCTTGGGTCAGGGTGTGGGTGGGCAGGATTTAAATCCCAGAGTCTGGCTGGAGTAGAATATATGTAATAGAATCTCTTCCTATAGTCATACATGGACAAACCTATTTGTAACTTGTGCACGCACACACAAAAAATTAATGAACATTTATTGGGTGCTAACTTTGGTAGGTGCTGTGAGGCATACATGTGATTTCATTTATTATTCAATAAACCTATTAGAAAAATACTGTTATTATCAAATCTATTTTATCTGCGAGGAACCCTGAGGCTTAGAAAAACTTCTGCTTTGCCCAGCCCCAGGGCTAGTGAGAAGAGAATTTGTGTGACCATATTATTTTTAATTAACTATTTTACTATTATTTAAATTTTTTTTTCAAATTAAGTTTTTATTTTAGTTCTAATATAGTTAACAGACAGTGTTATATTAGTTTTGGGTGTGCAATAGAGTGATTCAACAATTCTAAACATCATGACTCAGTGCTCATCATAAGTGTACTCTTAATTCCCATCATCTGTTTCACCCATCCTCCACTCATCTCCCCTCTCATATGCTTTATTTTATTTCATTTTATTTTATGTAGGGCTTGAACTCATGGTCTTGAGATTAAGACCTGAGATCAAGAGTTAGATGCTTAACTGACTGAGCCACCCAGGCACCCCTGATATGTTTTATTTTAAATGAGTACCCTCATTTAAAGTTTTTTTTTTTTTTCCCAACAGGACATTTTTTTACTTGAAGCATACTTCAGATATACGGTTCTTAAAGATATATATAAAACATTCCGTCCAAGAAAAATAGAATACGTGTTTTCTTCAAGTACACAGAAGAATCCGCTGGTTAAATCACCTCAGAGGAGACATAGCAAATATTATGAATTTAAGAAGACAAAAATCATACCAAATATAGTTTTAAAAGTACAGTAGTACAAAACTAAAGATCAACAATAAAACCAAGTTGGAAATTCTACAATGTAAATATTAAATATTTAATATGGAAATATTAAACAACTGCACAAGCGATGGGCTAAATAAGAAACAGCGAATCAAAATATGTCTCAGAACAGATGAAAAAGAAAGCCAATATTCCAAAACCTATGGGATGCAGCAAAAACAGATATTAGAGTGAAATTTATGCTATAAATGCTTCTATTAAGAAAAAAAAAGCTCACATAAACAACTTAGCATTATACTATAAGGAACTATAAAAAGAAGAAACTTAGTTGAAATTTTTTAGTAGAGGCAGGAAAGAACAAACAAAAACCAGAAATAAATAAATAGAGACCAGAATAAACAAAATGTGACATTGAAAGTAATGACCCGTTTTTCTAAAAAATATTGTTACTAGCTAACATTTATTGTGCTCTAAGGCCTGGCCCTTATTTTTAGCACTTCACACTTATTAACTCGTTTAATCTCTATTTTCCAAGTAAGGAGATCAAGACACAGAGTGGTTAAGGTCACCAGACTATTTCTGGCTATGATGAAACCCAGGCCCTTTGGCTGTGATCTGTGTGTGTTACAAACACGCACATGGCCACACACCCTGTTTTTAAATGTTGTTGTTTATGTTTGTTTGTTTTGAGGGTTTTTGTTTGTTTTTTTTGCCACTTTTATGGTTTACCTCTTAGCGCAAAGAATCACTTAGGACTATTGAAATCCATTCCAGTATGAAATCAACCCACATCAAAGGAGGTTATGTAAATAAAAAAGATTGCTTGATTTTTGACTTGAGAGAAACCAAATTTTAAAAAATTTGTGTTTGTTTGTTTTCCCTTTGAAGAATTTTGAATCAGATCACACTTAGGAAAGATCCATTTAGGTTGTTGGACGTGGAATTAATTTCTTTGTGAAGATGGGATTTGTATTTGAACCTAAGGCCATCATTCTGACTGGGTGGAGAATGCCAGGTAGTTTTCCCTCTTGACTTCTCTCCATGTTCTCCCCTTCATCGCTGTCCCCCTCGATAATTCCACTGGGCAGCTAGAGTGATCCTTTAAAAAGTAAATTAGATTATGGCAATTGCCTGTCTAAATCTTTTGGTGGCTTTCCATTCCACTTGAGACAAAATCTAAATTCCTTCCCATGGCTCATTATGCTCATGATCTTGCTTTTGCTTATTTGAGAAATCATCTCCTATACCTTAGTCCCCTGATCATTTTCATTCCATCCAGTTCTTGGACCATGTCAAGTTCCCTTCTGCTTCAGAGCTTCTGGGCTGCTGTTCCTCTGCCTTCTATCTTTGCCTCCAGGTTCTTTTTGATGCTATCTTTTCCCCTCTTCTGTGTCACAAATTATTAAATGCATTGCCTCAGGCAGGCCTTTTGCTGATTATGCCAATAAAATATAATTCGTCCAGGGCACCTGGATGGCTCAGTCAGTTAAGCGTCTGCCTTCGGCCCAGGTCATGATCCCAGGGTCCTGGGATGGAATCTGAGTCGGGATCCCTGCTCAGCGGGAACCCTGCTTCTCCCTCTCCCTGTGCCCCTAACCTCTGCTTGTGTTTGCACACACACACTCTCTCTTTCTCTCTCATGCGTGAGCATGCTCTCTCAAATATATAAATAACGTCTTTAAAAAAATATGTATATATGCCTAATTCTTCCTGATATTTCCTATTATGCTCTCCTGTTAATTGTATGCATAGCACTTTCTTAATATATGAATTTATGTGTATTTGTTTTAACTTGTCAGTCAAAAGACTGAAAGGAAAGGGATCATGATTATTTTATTCATCACTGTATATCTAACATCCAGCACAGTGCATTCAGCAAACTAATGGATGGTTGAATGAATTAAATTTCAGGCAAAAAAAAAAGGAAAGAAAAAACATGTGCAAAGATATGGTGGCATGAGGCATGAAGCAACAGGTCATTTTGGGAAGTAGTCAAAGTTGTGGGGGCACCTGGGTGGCTCCGTTGGTTGAGTGGCTGACTCAGGTCACAGTCTCAGGGTAGTGGAGTAGAGCACTGTGTCAGACTCTGCTCAGCAGGGGGTCTGCTTGGAATTTTCTTTTTCTCCCTCTCCTACTGCCCCCCCCCCTCTTTCTCAGATAAATAAATAAATCTTTAAAAAAAGCTGTGGAGATGGCTGTCACTGGGCTGGTTTTGGCAGCTGGAAGAGATGATATATATATGGGGTTAGATCATGAAGGATTATGTGGGTCCTGCCAAGGAGTAGGAACTTTATCCTCTGGAAATGAGGAAACACTGATGGGTTTTAAACAGATTATGAAATGCAGTTGAGGTATTCAGTCAGAACATTCTATTGTCTCATTGTCTTTTAGAGTACTCAAGAGTCCTCAGAGTGACTCTCATTATTGTCCTTTGTATTTAGAAATTACATGTCCCAATTATGATTTTGCTACAAGGATTGCACAGGCAGAATGTCAAACAGAATGCTGGAAATTAAAATATACCAAAGATGTAAGTGTGCTTGTTTATGGCATAGCTTGGTGTTTTATCTCTCAAACGTGGATGAGCCAATGATAAAATAAAACCAAACATTTTTTTTTAAAGATTTTATTTGTTTATTTGACAGAGAGAGATCACAAGTAGGCAGAGGGTCGGGGGGAAGCAGGCTCCCTGCTGAGCAGAGAGCCCATTGCGGGACTCGATCCCAGGACCCTGGGATCATGACCTGAGCCGAAGTCAGAGGCTTAACCCACTGAGCCCCCAGGCACCCAAAACCAAACATTTTATACAAATAAGTTATTAGCTGTTCAGGTCATTCAACTTTCCATATAATGAAAAGAACCTTGAATTTGGACATTATCTCTTGAGTTATTTAGGTGATATGTGGCTGACTTTAGGCTCTGTTTGGTAGAGCAGACTTTTACATTCACTTGATAGTGATGCTTTGAAGGAGGGTGCTATGTGGTTCTGCCCTGTGGATCAACCATATAGTGACTGTGTTGGGACCCCACCTTGAAAGGACAACACTATTGTCTTTGCACAGCTCCTATCTATGTGGTAGGCACTGAACTAGTCATCTTACATTACATGTGGGCAAAACTTTATCTCATCTGTTTATGGTAGATGCATTCCCACTGTACAGATGGAGAAACAGTTTCCAGAAAACTTGGTAAAATTGTCTCCCCATACCCATGGTGTTGCTTTGCATAGTTTCAGTTACATAGCCTGATGCTACATCACCATGCCTGCATCGTTCATTTCTCTTCAACTCATCACAGAGGCATTTTATCCTCATATCACAAGAAGGGTGAGTATAGTACAATAAGATCTTTTGAGAGAGAGACTACATGCACATGACTTTTGTTACAGTATACTGTTATAATTAGTTTATGTTGTTATTAGCTATTATTGATGATCTCTTACCGAGCCTAATTTATGAATTAAACTTTATCATAGGTATGTGTAGGAAAAAAACATAGTATGGTTCAGTACTATCCATGGTTTCAGACATCCACTGTGGGTCTTGGGATATATCCCCTGTGGATAAGGAGGGACTAATGTAATTCTCCCAAGTGAGAGCCAGGGGATTAAATTCAGATCTGACTCAAAATGCCCCACCTTTATTTTAACCCTCTGCTGGTCCTACCTCTGTAGAGGAGAGAATCATAGGACTATTGAGATGAACTAAACATAACTGTACTTGGAAGGGGCTCATAGAAATAATTTAAATCTCACTTAAGCTGAATATTAAAAAAATTAAAGAATTCTAAGAATTACTTTTTGTAGGTGGGATGAGAGAGAGGGAGAAGGACAATCTGAAGCAGTCTCCATGCCCAGTGCATGAGCCAAAAGGGGACATGGGGGAGGTGAGAAGGGGCTCGATCTCACAACCCTGAGATCATGACCTGAGCTGATATCAAGAGTCTGATGTTTAACCAACTGAGCCACCCGGGTGGCCCTAAGAACACTTCTTTAATTTGAAAAACTTTTAAACTAATTTACACTTAGGCAGACATTTTATTCAACCTGTTCATTTCGATTCAGCCCTAGTAAGATTAGTTTCACTGATGAGAGCGGGTCCCTGAACAGAATCTTGATGGAGAGGCGTGAACATTGGGACAGCTGTGCTGCCTTCACCTACTGGTCTCCCCACCATAGCCTTCTCTTCATTTGCCATTCTGGAATCACAGTAGCCAGAAGGAACTTTTAAAAATATAAGTTGATCTCTTTCCCTTGCCTAACTGGTCATATTCTGGGGAAAAAAAAATTGCAAATAATTTGCAAATCATAAGGGGTTAATATCCAAATATGAAGAACTCCCACAATTCACTAGCAAAGAAAAACAATCAAATTAGAAAATGGGCAAAGGGGGTGCCTGGGTGGTTCAGTCATTAACCGTCTGCCCTTAGCTCAGGTCCTGATCCCAGGACCTTGGGATTGAGCTCCACATTGGGTTCCCTGCTCAACAGGGAGCTTGCTTCTCCCTCTCCCACTCCTCCTGCTTGTGTTCCTTCTCTTGCTGTATCTCTCTCTGTCAAATGAAAATAAAATCTTTAAAAAAAAAAAAAAGGAAAAAAATGGGCAAAGGCTCTGAGTAGACATTTTCTCAAAGAAGACATACACATGGCCAGTAGGTACATAAAAAGATACTCAACATCACTAATCGTCAGAGAAATGTAAGTCGAAAGTACCAGGAGGTATCACCTCAGACCTGTTAGAATGGCTTTTATCAAGAAGATAAGAAAAAAACAAGTGTTGGCAAGAATGTGGAGAAGAGGGAACCCATGTGACCTGTTGGCGAGAATGTAAATTAGTGTAACCACTGCAGAAAACAGTATGGAGGTTCCTCAAAAAATTGGAAATAGAACTACTGAACAATCAAATAATTCTACTTCTGGGTATTTATCCAAAGAAAATAAAAACACTAGCTGGAAAAGAAATCTGCACTCTCATTTCACTGCAGCCTTATTTATAATAGCCAAGACATGGAAATAACCTCAGTGTCCATCGATGGAGGAATGGATAAAGAAAATATGTGTATGTACTTATAGATATGTATGTGTTTGTGTATGTGTGCACACGTGCATGCACACACACGGAGGATTATTACTCAAACGGAAACCCTGCCGTTTGCACCTGAGGGCATTATGCTAAGTGAAATAAGTCAGAGAGAGAAAAACACATACTACGTGGTCTCACTTCTATGTGGAATCTAAAACAAAACAAAGCAAGACAAAAAAGAACTCATAGATACAAAGAGAACAGATTGCCTGAGGTGGAGGGTTGGAGAAGTAAGATAGGTGAAGGGGATCAAAAGGTATAAACTTCCAGTTATAAAATGAATGAGTCCTGGGGATGTAATGGGCAGCATGGTGATTGTAATTAGGAATACTGTTTTGCATGTTTGAAAGTTGCTAAGAGAGTAGATCTTTTTTTTTTTTAATTTTATTTATTTGTCAGAGAGAGCGAGCTCAGGCAGACAGAGTGGCAGGCAGAGGCAGAGAGAGAAGCAGGCTCCCTGCTGAGCAAGGAGCCCGATGCGGGACTCGATCCCAGGATGCTGGGATCATGACCTGAGCCCAAGGCAGCCGCTTAACCAACTGAGCCACCCAGGCGTCCCAAGAGAGTAGATCTTAAAAGTTCTTATAATAGGAAGAAAACTTGTAATTATGTGTGGTGATGGATTTTAGTTAGTATCTATTTATTGTGATCGTTTTTGCATTATATGCAAATAACAAATTATGTTGTATACCTGAACCTAGTATAATGTTATATATTTATTATATCTCAATAAAAATGCATATGAGATGATCTTGTTCTAACTGGTCAGTGGTGTCCCTTTCATTTGCAAGAAATTACAATGTTTTTATCATGATTCCACAGGCCTGCATGACCTGTTCCTGCCTCCCTCTCCAGCCTTCAAGGCACTTATCCTTTCCATCTCTGTCTTGGCTACTCTGAGATTTTTTCCGGGTCCTGGACTTGAAACAGAACATTTGTGGTGATTGGTGGATAGTACTGGGTGGCTCGAGCTTAGGCTGGACGGAGGGACTGGTGGGAGATTAGGTAGCTTAAGCAGTTTGGACTTGACCTTGTCCAAAGAGCACCTTTGGAACATTTTGGTTGATGACGGCTTTGAGACGTTTTATGCAGAAAACCAAATGTGCTGGAGCCATTGATCAAGAGATAGACTATCCTATTGTCTTAATGACTTTTTAGAGTGTCTAGACTACTTGGATTGGGTCTGGTTATCATTCTTTTTATTTAGAAATTACTTGTTCCAATTATGGCAGCCTTAATGATTACACAGGCAGAATTTTTATCAGAAAGCTGTAAGTTAAAACATGGCAATGCCTTTTCTGTCCCTGTGTGTGGTACATTCAGTCACATTTAAGGAGTGTGTTCCTTGAAATCAAAGAGCTGGGCTGGGGTCCTGTACTGGCTCCAGACCACAGTCTATGTGGCTGCTTTAGTGAGGTTGTTATTTATAAAATATGTAACATTTGGATGAACAAATACATCAATCTATTTGAAAGTGCTAATAAAAGTAACATATTCTTGGCAAATAAAGCTAATAATATAGGTGGTCGAATTTCATTTAATCAGGGCAATCCTAAATTTAGGAGTAGTCTTTTGAGTCCATAGATCATTAATGGGACTGTTCAGGTTCCTTCTGACATGGATAAACAGTTCATGTTTGTAATCTGAAACTGTAATTTTGGGGGGTGTGAGATACTTCTGGCCCACTGCCTATTAAGCACCTGCTGCTTCCCATCCTTGAGGTGGGGTGCAGCTCCATACTACTGCCCTGGGGCAGCTGTTTGATGAACTATACTAGGCTTCAGACCTCAAGCTAAGCACCGCATATGTACAGCGGCTAAAGTTTCTAAGCCCCCTGTGAGTCTGCATTATTAATGAGGAAATGTAGGTTTAGTAAATCCTTAGAAGTTAAGGGTTTAGAGAAGTTAATTCAAAGAGCTAGTGGACCTAGGGCCAGAGAGTCCAACTCAGTTCTCACTGACTCCCAAAATCCATGCTCTTTTTTTTTTTTTTTAAGATTTTGTTTATTTGACAGAGAGAGAGATCACAAGGAGGCAGAGAGGCAGGCAGAGAGAGGGGGAAGCAGGCTCCCTGCTGAGCAGAGAGCCCTATTCGGGGCTTGATCCCAGGACCCTGGGATCATGACCTGAGCCGAAGGCAGAGGCTTAACCCACTGAGCCACCCAGGTGCCCTCTAAAATCCATGCTCTTAACCCCAGCCCTGTCTAGACATAAGGCTGCCCTATACATAGGTGAGAATAGTAGGTCGGAATGGAGAAAGAAATCTTTCCTGTAGACCTTAAATAAAAAACCCATTTTGTGGCCATTTTGTCTGAAGCCCATCTTTCTGTCTTGGGTTTATTTCTCTAATTAGAAGTATACTTTGTTTTGCCTGATAGATTTTTTAAAGATTTTATTTGAGGAGAGAGAGAGAGTGCCCATACCCATGCAAGTGCAGGAGCGAGCACGGAGTGGGTTGTGAAGTGGCAGAGGCAGAAGGAGAAGCAGACCCCCGCTGAGCAGGGAGCTGGCCACAGGACTTGATGCCAGGACCCTGAGATCATGACCTGAGCCTAAAGCAGACACTTAATTGACTGACCCAGGTGCCCCTCTAATAGATTTGTAAAAAATAATAAGTAGTATAGGCATCAGTCTTTTGTAAACTCAATCAGGATTAAGTAAGGAGATTTTCTACAATAATAATGGTTCCAGGTGCTCCTATAAGCGTTTTTTAATGAGAATTTCGAATCTGAGCCTCACAACAATGCTGTGATATGGGTGCTATTATGGTGTCCATTTTACAGAGAAGGAAATGGAGATGCAGAGGAAGCTAGATGAAGGGGTAGCAGCTTCATGGCAGGTGATGTGTGACGGCAGGACTGACTGCATGCTTAGAGGATCTCATGCTTGATTTAATGTTCTGCACTTGCTGTTGAAAGTTCATAATTTTGAATAAGGGGCTCTGCATTTTTATTGGCCGAGGCTCCCCAAATTATGTAGCTGGTTCTGCCTTGGTGAGTTGCCTAACTTCACTTAGCTGTGAGCGGCAGAGTCGGGATTCAAACCCAGACTGCCTGACCTTAAGCTTACGCTCTTTCATTTATGTTCTCCAGCTGCTCATATCCCATATTCTTTTTTTTTTTTTTTAAAGATTTTATTTATTTATTTGACAGACAGAGATCACAAGTAGGCAGAGAGGCAGACAGAGAGAGAGAGAGAGGAGGGAGCAGACTCCCCGCCGAGCAGAGAGCCCGATGCGGGGCTCGATCCCAGGACCCTGGGATCATGACCTGAGCTGAAGGCAGAGGCTTTAACCCACTGAGCCACCCAGGCGCCCCTCATATCCCATATTCTTAAAGCAAGCTCCCTCCACCTTCTTTCCCTTTGCACCCATCTTCAGGGACAGGTGGCTCGACTCATCTCCGTTGAATTCTTTGGATCTGAGTTTTGTTTGTTGGGCCCTGTATCTGATCTGTACAATTTCCAGTTTGGTTTGTAGGAGAGCAGTAGGGAAGATTTGAAGATGGGGCAAGAACTGCGTACCTTTGCCGTAACGAGAGAGCCATAGCCTAAAAGCAAGTGAGAATAAAGTGAAAATGCTGTAACGTATTTGCTTTGCATAACTTTACTAGAAAAAATAGAAAAGACAGCTCCAGTGCCTGTGGAAGGGCGGCAGTCCCTCAGCATGGCCTGTCTGCATGCAGAGCTCTGTGGATTGGCAGCACTTAATTACCACATACAGTTTTATAGACTGTTTTATGAGAAGCTGCTTTTTAGCCTTGCATGGATTGCTGTAAAGGGAAATATAGAAAGACAGGAAAGGATTTACATCATGTTGGCAAAAGTCATCCCTCCATGGTCTATGGTTACAACCGGAGACATCCCAGGTTTCATCTCTCAGCATTTCCTGAGAACTTTCTGTGGAGAGGCAGAGGCCAGCAAGACGCCAGAGCTCAGAGGTGGAAGGAGTAAGGACACAGGGCCCCCAGGGCCTACACCGAGACACCCGTTGGCCACAGGAGCCCCGCAAGAGCATCTGATGACATTAACAGGAGTCCAGGAAGTTCAGGAGAAATCTCTAATAAGAGAGGTGAGAAAGAGTGTCCGAGATGGAGGGAACAGTGAGAACAAAAGCGAGGAGGCAAGGAAGGTTGTGGTCAAGGTGAATTGCAAGCACGTGGTCCTGGCCAAAGTGTTGGACATGATACTGGAGAGGTGGGTGGGGACCACGTACTGCTGAACTCGTGTGCTAACCTAGGGAGTGTAGGTGCATAACCCAAGATATTAGGGGTGATGATGATGCTGATAGCTGACGTTAATGAGGACTTCTCTGTAAGTTGTGAACATCCACGTGGTCCCTGGTCACACATATACCTGGTAGAGTGACAGGATGTGCACACTCAGTCATCATTGTTGGTGTCTGAGATGACTGGGACTTTAGGTCACCTGGGGTCCTCACACTACCATTTACTGCAGGATCTGGGAACAAGCTGTGAAGCATTTTAAACCTTTGTTCCCTGTTTCTAAACTGCATAATAATCATATCTGCTCCACTCTTTGTTGTCAGGAATAATATGAAAGACTATATACTCTGTAGAAATGATATTTGTTTAAATTGTCTTTAGTGTAAGAAATTTTATCTACTACTTTCTCTCTCTCTCTCTTTGGTATCATTTGTGGTGACTTTATACATCATTTCAAAGGTGGGGGAATTCTCCTTGGACTCTAGTTAATTAGTTGCCTTTTAGGAAGACTGGGTGAGTCATTGCCATCAGTTTTCTTCAGGATGTGGGTCAGACTTCTCAAGGAGCTGTGATCTTGGACACATCACTTAACCTGTCTGAGCCACTGTTTAATCCTGGATAATGAAGACAAAGCCAACAAAGCTGCCAACTTGTAGGGACTATTGTGAAGAAGATTTAATGAGCTATTTGATGGAAAGTGTTGGTACATAGCAAGTGTTCAGTGAATATTTATTCCTGAAGAGAAATAACACTGTAGCAGTTGAGGAGTGGGGTGAAGAGCTGGAGACCTGTTTTTATGCTTTCTCTCATCTGCGGTCTTTTTCTCCCCTCCAGGCTGAATGAGATTAGATATTTTGTAAATGTGCCCGCTTTGCCATAGCACCTTCAGACATGCCCAGGGGACACTCTGACCAATGAATCAAAACAACAGGTGAGGGCTGTTGGTTGAGTTTGCTGACTTTTCATCCCCTCACGTGCGGGTATGGTGCCAACTCTGCCTGGTTTAGTCAGCCCAGGCTGAGATTAGAGGAGCTGCCGTGGCTGGTGGAGGGCTTGGTTACCTAGGCAACATTTACCGATGCTGACTGACGACAAAGGAGCTGTCACCACCGCCTAATGCATGCATAAGTGTATCAAGTTATGGGGGAGATGGAAAGAAACAATTTTCTCTTGAA
This sequence comes from Taxidea taxus jeffersonii, assembly GCA_003697995.1. NCBI lineage: Eukaryota > Metazoa > Chordata > Mammalia > Carnivora > Mustelidae > Taxidea > Taxidea taxus. Next base: position 46,575 of record RCUC01151383.1, read on the forward strand.
ATGAGATAGATGCAGGTGTTAATTTCTTCTGAATGGCAGCTAATTTCCCATTTTCAAAGAGCAGGACAAGCTTAAACTTTCACTTGTGGCTGAAAATACTGTTTGTGATCCTGAACGAGCCTCTTAAGAAAGAAACGTCCTGGGGCACCTGGGTGGCTCAGTGGGTTGAAGCCTCTGCCTTCGGCTCAGGTCATGATCTCAGGGTCCTGGGATTGAGCCCACGTTGGGCTCTCTGCTCAGCAGGGAGCCTGCTTCCCCCTCTCTCTCTGCCTGCCTCTCTGCCTACTTGTGATCTCTGTCTGTCAAATAAATAAATTAAATCTTAAGAAAGAAAGAAAGAAAGAAAGAAAGAAGGAAGGAAGGAAGGAAGGAAGGAAGGAGGAAGGAAGGAAGGAAGGAAGGAAGGAAGGAAGGAAGGAAGGAGGGAGGGAGGGAGGGAGGAAGGAAGGAGGAAGGAAGGAAGGAATGAAGGAAGGAGGAAGGAAGGAAGGAAGGAAGGAAGGAAGGAAGGAAGAAAGAGGAAGAAAGAAAGAAAGAAACGTCCTGGGGGCTGGACTGTTAGGCTTCTTGTCTTTTTGGAAGCTTATTGCATTTTTTTTACTCCTTTGGGGGATTAGAAAATAGTCTCTGAAGGACATTTCTTTAAAGACTTGGAATATTTATGTGGAAAACTTGCTTGTTGGACACTACAGTGAATGCTGTAGCTTTTGTCTCTAATTGGCTATTGGATCCTTCACTCTCTGAAGTTTTTTTTCTTTTTAATGTTTTCTTTGTTGTGAAAGATAATGTATATTAGAAAATACACGGAACAATTAAATAGTCCAATGATTTGTCATAGGTGAGTATGTTTAAAACTGTTACCTCTACTGCGGTGAAGATAGAACATTGCAGATGTCCCAGAAATGCTCCTCCTCCTCCTTTCCCATGCTTATGTTCTCTCACTCCTCACAAGGAGACCACTGTCTTGACTTAATATTGAATAGCAAAGAAGTTGGTACTAGAAGTTTTGTCCCTAAAACATGTATTTCTGAACACTGTGTTTTGAATTTCATATAGATGGAATCGTACGGTATTGTTTTATGTTTGGCTTAGTTTTTTCCAACATTTTCTTTTTCTGATGTAATTGTCTTTCATTCATTTTACTTGCTGAACTTTATTATCTGAATATATCACAGTTTATCTACTTGACTAGTGATGGGTATTTGGGGGTATCTCTAGTTTTTAGCTATTACAAATAATGATATTATACACATCTTTTTTTCCCTTTTTAATGTAGGCTCTGTGCCCACTGTGGAGCACAGCGCAGGGCTTGAACTCACCATCCTGAGATCGAGACCTGAGCTGAGATCAAGAATCAGATGTGAGCCACCCAGGCAGCCCAATGTTATAAACATTCTTGCACATGTCCCTTGAGATATAGATGCATGCATTTCTGTTCGTTGTGTGCCTAGAAATGGAATTGCTGGAGTGTAAGATATATGTATTTTCAGCCTTTGTGATATTAAAGGATTTTTTTTAGTAAAATCATTACTCTCATACAAATATAGAATGAACTTGTGCAGAGATTTCATTTAACTCATTATTGAGGGAATCGCTCGGTTATTGTAACTGGTTGAAAGGAGAATTGAAAGAACCACATATATGTAGGTGGTGGGGATACTGAAATTAATTTACAAGTAAATGCAAAATGAGTCTATCCATAAGGCAATAATCCATTGTGTTCTATCAGACAATTCATTAACATCTGTGTAGTTAGGAAGCATTTGTATTTTTATCAGTTTCAAAATATGGAGAAATAGTGCAAAGCAGCAAAAGGCAGGAAGGACAACGCAGAAAGGTACATTGGACCATACTCTTTTTTCCTTCCATATCCAAAGTCTTGCACAATTTTTCCTGGCAGTCTATGATACCAAACTGTTTTCCAAAGTGATTATGTCAAATTACTGTCCCACCGGAAAGGTACTAGAGTTCCCCTTGCTCCACATCCTTAACAGTTGGTGTTGTCAGGATTAACGTCTACCATTCTAGTAGGTCATCAGTGGTATCTCTTTGTGGTTTTGCATCTCCCCTGTAAGAATGAGGTTGAGCTGCTTTTCAGATCTTATTGGCATTTTGAATACCTGCTTGTATAAACTGCTTGTTCTAGTTTTTCTTCCCATTTAAAAAAATGGGTTACTCCCCCCCACCTTTTGGTAGGGATTCTTTATAAGTGTTCTATATATTAATATATTATACATTTTCCTGTATCTGTTGTAGATATCATCTCCCACATTTTGCCTGGTTGCCTTTTCATTTTTTTTTTTTTTACTGGTGTCTTTGATGAACAAAACAATTTTAATACAGCCCAGCTTATTATTCTTTTATTCTATAGTTAATGATTTTTAAAATCTTTCCTTAAGAAGGCTTTCATTACCCAGACTTCTTGAAAATATTTAAGTTTATAATATTAACTCCTAGAAATGATATTATTTGGCCTTTCAAATCTAAATATAAAAACCATGTAGAATTTATTTTTCTGTAGAATGTGAAATCAACTATCAGTGCCCCCTCCCCTGCCCTATTATGGTATGCAGTTTTCCCAGCACATTCATGAAAAAACTGTCCTCTACTCCTGCTTGGCAGGGACACCTTGGTCACATATCAAGTGTTCAAGTGTTTGGGTCTGTCTCTGGGCTTTTTGTTAAATCCCATTGATCTGTTTGACTGTTTTTTTTGTAAAGATTTTTTTCATTTATTTGAGAGAGAGAGAGAGAGAGAGAGAGAGAGAGAGAAGAGTGCATGCATGGGTGGAACGGCAGAGGGAGAGAATCTTAAAGCAGACTCTGCCCTGAGCCCCGGGGCCTGGGGTGAGGGTGGGGGGGGTGGGGGGGGGGGTGGCTCGATCTGATGACCTGAGCTGAAACCAAGAGTTGGATGCTTAATGGACTGAGCCATCCAGACCCTCAAACACCAACATGACAGTGTAGTGTTTTTGAAATGTATTTTATAATGAGTTTTTATTTCTGGTAGAGCCAGCCCTTCCACCTTCTTATTCTTCTTGAAGGCTATTTTAGCCCTTTATATTTCCTTTTTTTTTTTTTTTAAAGATTTTATTTATTTATGTGACAGACAGAGATCACAAGTAGGCAGAAGCAGGCAGAGAAAGAGGAGGAAGCAGGTTCCCTGCTGAGCAGAGAACCCGATGGATGCAGGGCTCCATCCCAGGACCCTGAGATCATGACCTGAGCCAAAGGCAGAGGCTTAACCCACTGAGCCACCCAGGTGCCCCTATATTTCCTTTTGAATTTTAAAATTAGTGTATCAAATTCCACAAAAACTGTGGAATTTTATTTGTGTTTTTTTAAAACGGCATTGAATCCCCAGAAATTTCACTCCTAGGTATTTATCCAAGAGAAATGAAAGCATATGTTCACAAAAAGAGTTGTATATGAATGTTTATAGCACTTTATTCATAATTGCTCCAAACTAGAAAGAACCAATATGTTTGTTCATACAGTGTAAACTACTAGGCAGTGAAATGGAATGAACTACTGATATATCCAATAACATGGATGAATGTCAAAAACATTGTGTTGAGCAAAAGAACCCAGGCACAAAGGATATATACTATGGGACTCCATTTATAAGAGGTTTTGTAATACCTCCAGCTACTCTATAGTGGTAAATATCAAATCAGTGGTTGAATGGGGTAGGCAGTGGAGGAGTTATGCGGGGGGCGGGAAGGTGAACTGCACAGGGGCATTTGGGTGCTGATCGGGGTGGTGATTACAGAGTTCATCAAACCATATATTAGAAGTGTGGGTATTTGTCTATACTTATACTTAAAAATGTGGGTTATTGTCTATAACTTAGTTTGGTAAGGTTTTTGTTTTGTTTTTTGTTTTTTGTTTTTAAGACTCCATTAACTTTATAAGTCTATTTGGGAAAATCTGATATTTTTATAAATTGAATCTTTCAATCTATGAACATAGCATATAGCTCCAAGGAGTATTGCCTTTAAATTCTCTGAATAGTATTCTGTTGTTTTCTACATAGAGATTTTTCATATCTATTTAAGAACTAATCTAAGGTACTTATTTTTAGATATTCTTAAGTATTTTTATGTTATTTTGGAATTTACCTTTTAAAATTTCATTTTGTTTATACCTGGTATATAACCAGGCAGTTCTTGTTTGTTTATTGGTTTTATCCTGCAGTCTTGTTCAGCTCACTTATTGTCATTTATCTAGATTTTTCTTTGGATTTCTATGTCCACCATCATATCATCTACTTAAAAAAGCCCTTTTATTTTTTATTTTTAAAAATATTTTATTTAGGGACGCCTGAGTGGCTCAGTTGGTTAAGCAGCTGCCTTCGGCTCAGGTCATGATCCCAGCGTCCTGGGATCGAGTCCCACATCGGGCTCCTTGCTCGGCGGGGAGCCTGCTTCTCCCTCTGCCTCTGTCTGCCTGTGCTCGCTCTCTCTCTCTCTCTCTGACAAATAAAAAAAAAAAAAAAAAAAAATCTTTAAAAAAAAAAATTAAAAAAAATATTTTATTTATTTATTTGACAGACAGACATATGCTTTCATTTCTCTTGGATAAAACAAGTAGGCAGAGAGGCAGGCAGAGAGAGAGGAAGGGAAGCAG